>LOJH01013264.1:419-27374 GCA_001685095.1 Ellobius talpinus | reverse complement strand
GGCTGGCCTTGAACTCACAGAGATCCGCCTGCTTCTGCCTCCAGAGTGCTGGGAGCTCCCCAGTCTCTTGATTAGTTTTGGTTAGCTTTCATTTAATTGGAAAATCTTTTTCCAACCCTTTCCTCTATATTTGATGCTAAGGTATGTTTCTTGGGCATAGCAGAAGGATGGATTCTGTTTTCAATCCATCCTGTTAGTCTGTGTCTCTTTACTGGGGAATTGAGTCTATTGATAGCAATGACCAGTGATTGTTAATTACTGTTTTGTTGGTGGTGGTGGAGATGGTGTTTGTAAGTGTGTGTGTGTTTCTTTTGGTTTTGCTGGTGGGAGGTTATTTCCTATGATTTCGTAGGTATAGTTAACCTCCTTAGGTTAAGTTTTCCTTCTAGGGCCTTCTGAAGGGTTGGATTTGTGAATATTGTTTAAATTTGACTTTATCATGGAATATCTTGTTTTCTCCATCTTTGGTGATTGAAAGTTTGCTGTGTGGTCTCTTAAAGAGTCTGCAGCACATCTGTCCAGGCCCTTCTTACTTTTAGAGTTTCCTTTGAGAAGTCAGATGTAATTCAGGTATGCCTTTCTATGTTACTTGGTCTTTTTCCCTTATAACTTTTGATATTCTTTGTTATGTGTATTTAGTAGTTTGGTTACGTGGCGAGGGGACTTTCTTTTCTTGTCCAGTCTATTTGGTGTTCTGTAAGCTTCTTGTGCCTTTATAGGCATCTCCTTCTTTAGGTTAGGAACATTTTCTTATATGATCTTGTTGAAATATTTTCTGGGCCATTGAGCTGGGTTTCTTAGGTTTGGTCTTTTCACAGTGTCCCATATTTCCTAAATGTTATGTCAAGAATTTTTTATATTTAACATTTCCTTTTACTAATGTATCTATTTCTTCTATGCTGTCTTCAATGCCTGAGAGTCTTATCTCTTGTATTTATTCTGCTGGTGAAGCTGGCCTCTGTAGTTCCTCTTACCTAAAGTTTTCCTTCCAGAATTCCTCCAGTTTGTATTTTCTCTATTACTTCTGTTTCCATTTTCAGGTCTTGGACAGTTTTGTCTCCTACAACTTTTTTTGTTCTTTTTGGCCTTCTTTTATTTCCTTCAACCTTTTGTTAGCCTCTTCCTTGATTTCTTTAGTTTATTCATTTCCTCCCTGAAGCCCTCCGTCACCTACGTAAAGTTGGTTTTAAGGATGTTTTCATGTACTCCAGCTGTATTGGAATAGTCGGGGCTTGCTGTGGTAGGATAGCTGGACTCTGGTGACATATTACCTGGCTGTTACTGTGCTTTTACAATGGCCTCCAGGCTGTTGTGTTTGGGGTGATACAGGTCTAGGTGCCGCCTCAAGAGTTTCCTCTCTGGTCTTCTGGCCTGTGGTTGAGCAGGGGGTCTTCACCTGAGTTGGGGGCTGTACTTCTGGTGACCAGTGTGGTCTCTTATGGAGCAGGGCACCTCTTGAGTTTGGGGATGGAGTTCTGGTGGTCGTCTGCAAGACCTGTGATCCAGGAGGGAGTCTCTGCTTGTATTGGGGGCTGGGTCAAGGCGATGAGAAGTGGGGGTGTTGGGGGTAGATTGGGGGCACTGAGAGTTGGGTAGGTACGCTAGCAGGCTGCCTACCTGTAGTTCTGGCAGCCGGGGTAAATGACTTCTGGTCCTAATCCTAATAAGATATTTATATATATTAGTGCTAACAGCATTCTCCCTGCATGTTCACCTGCAGGCCAGAAGAGAGCATCAGATCTCATTACAGATGGTGGTGAGCCACCATGTGTTGTTGGGAATAGAACTCAGGACCTTTGGAAGAGCAGCCAGTACTGTTAACCTGAGTTATCTCTCCAACCCCTAAAAAAAATTTTTTTAAATCATATTCACTGTCTATGTATGTATGGCATCTAAGCAGGAGTGTGAGAACAACCTGGGGTAGTTATTCTCTTCCTGTCATGATCATCCTGGCTACCAAAGTAGTCTCCAGGCTTGGTGGCAAGCACCTTTACCTGCTGGGCCATCTCACCAGCTCCCAAAACAAAACTCTATCATCGCTTTTCATAAGTCTTCAAATTTAACCTCACATTTGTATCATATTTTAAGGGTGAAAAATTTTAAAATTGACTGTAATTTCTTTAAAAACTACTTTCTGAACATGGGTTTTCACAGTGGTTTCTTTGCTTTTCAGGACTATCCTGTTAAGTGTAATCTCACTGCTTAATGAGCCCAACACCTTTTCTCCAGCCAACGTGGATGCTTCAGTTATGTTCAGGAAATGGAGGGACAGTAAAGGAAAAGACAAGGAGTACGCTGAGATCATCAGGTAAGTCAGACCGTAGCATTCTGGACCTCACTGCTCACGTGCAAACTTCAATATCCTGTTATTTTAAAACAATTCTTAGGGGCTGGAGAGATGGCTCAGAGGTTAAGAGCACTGACTGCTCTTCCAGAGNCTTCTGGCCTGTAGGTATACATGCAAGCAGAACACTGTAATGTAATAAAGAAAAAGATTTAAAAAAAAAAACATTAAGAAAAATAAAACAGTTCTCCAGAACAGAAACAAAAAACAAAAAATAAACTCATTAGAAAGCAGGGCCGGGAGACACACGGAACGGGACGAATCTATTTTAAAGCAGGCTAGCCTTGAACGCAGAGATCAGAGATCCAGCCTCTGCTTCCTGAGTACTGGGGTTACCGTGTACATCACTGTGCCGTGCTTGTCTTTCATGGTCAGCCACTGAGGTGAATTATTTATGTCAAGAATCAAGGGGCTGGAGAGATGGCTCAGAGGTTAAGAGCACTGACTGTTCTTCCAGAGGACCTGAGTTCAATTCCCAGCAACCACGTGGTCGCTCACAACCTTCTATATTGAAATCTGGTGCCCTTTTCTGGTATGCAGACAGAACACTGTATACATAACAAGAAAAAAGTAAGTAGTGTAAGTGGTAAAGACCTATAGCAGCTACAGGAATATGTGCAAAGCCTGGGACAAACTAAAGCTTCAGGGAATCAGTGTTCTTAAGTTTTCAGTTTTTCCAATCCTCCATCTTGATGCCTTTGGTTTTTATACTTTTGGGATGAAACTGTTTTACACTTAAACAACCAGCATTTGCTGCACACCTGTTACCTGACACGCCACCAGTAGGTGATGGGAGATTGAGGAAGACAGGGCGTCTTCTAATGAAGAGCACTCCAAACCAGTGAGACTTAGTGACTTAGTGACATGGGGACCTAGCAGCCAAGGGGAGGAAATTGAGTAATCAGCTTCGTGCATTCAAGGCACCGCAGATATGCTGGGCTCTAGCTAAGAGCTGGCTGGAATGCTTAATACATGCCCTGGGTTTGATTCCCAACACCCACCANACACACAGACACACACAGACACACACAGACACACACACACACACACACACACACGAACAAGGCTGACTCTTGATAGTGTGTATGCATCTGTAATCCCTGAGCTCTCAGCAGGAGATGGGAGGCAAAGACAGGATTAGCTAGCCTGATCCATGTATCAGTGAAGAGATTTTTGTCTCAAACAAGGCTAAAATGTTAAGTAAGCAAGGAGCCTCTATGATGGCACCTAATGGTGCCTTAGTGTGTATGCAAAGTGAGTGATGAGAATATTTATTATGGTCAGTTACAAGTTTTTTTTAAAAACAGAGGCTTAAACCAAGTACGACGGGTTTTGCTCATAATCCCTGCATAAGGAGACTTAAGGGCAAAATGATTAGAGTGTGTGTTAGTGACATCCTCTCAAACAAAAGCAGACTCGAACAAACCATTGTGTCATCCTCTGTTCAGGAAACAGGTCTCGGCCACTAAGGCTGAAGCAGAAAAGGATGGAGTGAAGGTCCCCACAACCCTGGCAGAATACTGCATCAAAACTAAAGTGCCTTCCAATGACAACAGCTCAGATCTGCTGTATGACGACTTGTATGATGACGACATTGATGATGAAGACGAGGAGGAAGAGGACGCCGACTGTTATGATGATGATGATTCTGGGAACGAGGAGTCGTGACATGTTCCTTCAGTGCCCTGTACTGCCCTGACGTCTCAGGCCAAAGGGAGGGGAGCAAGTGGGGATCTATGGTGGCCCCTCAGCAAAAACTTACTCATGGGGTGGGGAAACACACAGCTCCTGCTGACTCCCCGCGGATCTCAGTTTGCTCCTTTTTATGGACCTTTACTGGAGAGAAAGTACCCTCCACAGAATGTCTGAATTCTTGCATTCTTTACCCTTCAATCACTGTATTGATTCTTTTTAAAGAACCACCACCTCACTTCATCTCTGCAGAATGTTCACAGCAAAACATGTTTGTCTGTTTTTAGATTCTTGAAGAATTAGTCTGTTTAAGACATTATGTGTTTAAAGCTGGGAACTCACTGGGAGTCCACAAGTGCTGCATATATTGGGTAGCAAAAGAAAATGGGGGAAAAAACCACAAAACCAAAAAAAAAAACCCACAAAACAAACTTTTAAAAAAAAAGCCAATTTGCCAAGCAAGGTTTAGCTGCTCCTTTCCATTAGTGCGTGTGCATTTGTTCAGCCCGTGGTGGTGAATTTTGTTTCTTTCCCTTCCTAAGGCTGGGGTGCAGTGGGCATCAGGGACTTACTCTTGCTAATCCTGATGAAGTGTGCTGCTTCTGCCTCTATGACATCACCCCAACATGGAGGCTACAGCTACTCTTGAGCGAAATCAGATTTTGTTTTTTTGGAATTGATTGGGATCTAAAGCCTGAAATAAATATTCATACTTTACATAGAACTGAGCACTTGGTTGCTATTTATTTTAAAGATGGGGTATCTTTTTTTTCTGCCGGAGACTGGGGGGAAGTGAAAGGCAGTGTGTGTGAAGTTTTAGTTAGGAAAACAGAATTTAAAATTGTACCAGTTTTGATTGATGCTGCTGAGGGGAAGGTCAAAAGCCGCTGTTGGGGGAGGAAACATATCAGCTACTCAAATGAGGGTTATTTTTTAAGTAGCCATTTTTAACTATTCAGTATTAATCCTAGGTGCATGTGTTAAGATTTTGGTTTTCATCGAGCTGCTCATCCTGGTAGGTACACTTGTGGGCGTGTGTGACCTGGATCTGCACGTTTTTATCCTTCCAGTGTACTTTGGGCCACGGAGTGCAAGCAGGAATTGTTCCTGGAGCTTCCCCTGGGCTTATCTGTTTTGGCAGGGCTGCAGTTGCTGCAGCTGTTTCCCAGATCTCAACCACTTGTTGCTTCAATCAAGAGTGAGCTCCGTTAGCCTTCACCATCCAGGGACTTCAGATTTGAAGTAAAATTTTTGTTCCTGGTTTAGCAAACTGCTATGACATAAAACTAGTTTTCAGAAGGATAGGATGCTACGTTCTTTGTGTGCCAGCTCAGATAGAAACTGGGGAGGACGGATCCTCCACTGTCAAGTAGGCGCCCCTTCCTTTCTGATCTCAGGGTTTTCATTCACTCTTTGAATGCTCCTGAATGAATGCTATTTCCCAGTTCTCTGGCCTCTAAAATTGGGTGTTCTTCAATGAGAATGTTTAGTCCAGAAATGTTTCAATAGTAAAGAGTTAAAATTCCTCTCAATACTCCTGGATAGCCTAAGCCCTGAATCCATATGTAGTGCTGATCTTCTTTCCCCCTACACCCAGCCCACTGAAGCTAAAGCATCTCACTCCCGGGCATGGTAGGCACCTTGGCATCGTGGGAGGCACCCTGCTGGCCTCTATTGCATGTTGACTCAGGGAGCCAGAGAGGCAAGTGGAAGTGGGCCCCTCACCTTCAGTTGACATTACTGTTAAGGCTAGGTTTGCCTTTGATGGGGGTGCAGTAGTTCCAAAGGCAGTACAGTTGGTACTTGATGTGAAAAGAACAACTTTTTTTTAGTCTAATCAAGGCCTCACTGAGGCTGAGTAGAGAAAGTATATAGTGACATGATTCTGTTGTTGCTTCTCTCATACCATTCTAGAATCCTATCAGCCACGCTCTACTTTTGTAGGCCCTTCTTCCCCCTCTCCTGGCCATTATTTGCTGGGTTCAATCTTGTTCACTGGAAGGGAAACATAGCTCTCTTGGAAAATCACCCTGATGCACAAGGTTTACATTTGCAACTGAAAAGATTCAGATGCAATTTTCAATTAAACCAGTGGACACAACCGACCCCTTAGCTAAAATTGGTTTTTCAGTTTAACTTATGATAAAAGTTTACCCGATGCATTTTGTGTTGACTTCTCCTTAGTGGTTTATTTTGTCTTTTTCTGCCCATCTGTCTCCTAATAAAAAATGTGAAATAAAATATACCTGTATTGCTACTTCCCCATGGCTCATCCCTCCCCATCCCCCACCTCATAAATAGCCAGGTCTCAGCTACTACTTGGGCTCCAGGGACCTTTTTGTAGAGACTACCTTCAGTCAATAACCTCTTTTAATGATGATTATTAAACTCAAGGCCACTTGTTTAACTTACTGAAGGGTGTTGCCATCCCTGAGCAAACACTGAGTTCACTGTCATAAGCAAGAGCATGGGAGGCAGCACCACACTCAGTCCCCTCATTCATGAGGCAGAGGAGCAAAGATTGCTGCTAGAGACTGATAATATGGGGTGTTCCTGCCTCAGTTGGCCAGGATCCTAAGCTACATGAGTCAACAGCTACAGGGGTCTGATGGCTGACCACTGCTCCTGACTATAGCAGATATGTCTGTCATTGTGAAGTCCAAATCCTCCAAACTTCAAATAGAGTCTCATCTATGTAGATATGGTTCACTTCAAACTCGCTAATCCCCAACTATGCCTAGCTCTGGGATTACACCCTTTGTTCCCTTTCCCCCGAAACCTGTCCTCAGAGCATTTTGAATGAAGTGCAGTGCGCTCCTCTTATGTAGCCTACTCTGAAACAGTGCTGTGGAGATGGAGCTGACACTTGAGGATAATGCCATCCCAACCCGACTCGGTAGGTACCCATCCCACTGTCAGCGGAAGCAAGGGGCAGGCAAAGGCAGCTATGGGGCCTGGAGTAATAATAGTCCATTGGCTTCCTTTCAGGTTATCAGTCACTACCCTGGCACTCCTGCTCTCCGGACCACTATAAAGATGGCCAGAAAAGGCACATTAGCTTTCCTGAGCACAGCCTAGGCCTAAAAAGAAAGGTCAAAAGACAAAGTGGCTGTCCTTGTAAGGTCCAGTGACTCCCAAACCATCCTTAGTCACAGTACACAGAGGACCAGCATGCTCTCAGAACTTTATTAGGTGGAGTTTGGATGAGAGAAAACCCTGAAACAGTTGCCCACCTGGTTCAGGACAACTGGTATGGAGCAGCCTTTGTTTGGAACGGGCTTTCACTGAGATGGAAGTGGATAGATTTCTTTTCATGGGAGCTGACTGGCTGAACATCTTGAGACCCAGTTCAGATTCTGTTTTAAATGGTTGGTCAAAGGCAAGCCCCTAGGGTAGGNTCAGAACTTTATTAGGTGGAGTTTGGATGAGAGAAAACCCTGAAACAGTTGCCCACCTGGTTCAGGACAACTGGTATGGAGCAGCCTTTGTTTGGAACGGGCTTTCACTGAGATGGAAGTGGATAGATTTCTTTTCATGGGAGCTGACTGGCTGAACATCTTGAGACCCAGTTCAGATTCTGTTTTAAATGGTTGGTCAAAGGCAAGCCCCTAGGGTAGGGCCAAACCAGAAGGGTTTATGTTGGACAGGGGTCATCTCTGCTATTCCCAGATTAAGATCTGTTGGAATGGGGACCGTGACAAATGACAAAAATCAGTTTCTCAAAAACAGTATGAAGTAATTACAGAGGGAAGAAACAATGTTTCACAGTGAGCGAGATAAAGAAAAGTAGTGATTCTTCATTGGTACCTGACCCCAGTCCCCAAACCAGCAGTCCTTCAAATAGCCCACTGAGCTGGGAACCACGTGGGAGGCCAGAAGGCAGAAGGGGTGGGGCTTGCTTGGCTACAGTGAGAGTGTCCACATGGGGAGAGCACACACCCCAGCTCCTCCAGGCTTCTATCACATTTACAAACACATACATAAATACATCAAATACAACAGTGGGTCTGGGAGGCAGGCTTCCCATAGAGGCTCAGCTGTCACAGTTAGGTCTCAGAATTCTAAGAAAGGGCATTGGGCTCCCAGAAATGTGCTCCATGTGTTCTCTCCTGCCCAAGAGCCCACCCTCGTTTTTTTCAGGGTCTAGTTTGTCCAGTATGGAGAGCTGCCATAGGTGGGTTTGGAGGCTTGAGACTTGGGCTGCAGGGAGCTGGGCTGGCTGCGCTGACCAGAGCCACTCTGGAGGAGGAAGAGGAGAAAAGGCTATAGAGGCAGGCACAGAACCCCAGGCCCATGGTAGGGAGGCTGCCTCCATCACTGCGCTCACCGGGGTATCCTGCGGTAGGTGGTGGTGCAGCAGCTGGGAGTGGGGCTGCTGGTGGGCCGGCATGATATGCAGGAACGGTGCGGGTGCATAACCAGCTGCTGCTCCAGGGGCCAGCGGCCCAGTGGAGCCCAAGGCAGAGGGCAGGTTGAAAGGTGGGGGTGTCCCTGCGTGAAATCCCTGCTTGTCAAAGTTCTGTAGGACAGAGAGGACAATGAGAAGCTCAGGTTGAACTGTTCTCTCGTCTACCTGCCTGCCTTTGTAGGCCCTCACCTGTGTCTTGTTGTAGACAGAACCAGTCATATCTGGTAGGCCAGTGGTGCCTGAAGATACTGATACTCCTAGGAGGAAAGACAGTTAAGTGCTCCTGCCTGCCTCAGAGAAGAGACAAGTATTGCAGGCCCTAGCCCTGGAGAGGAAGTGACACTACCTTTGCCAGGCCCAGATCCAGCTGACTTGTTTGGTGCCTGTGATGATCCACCATAGCCACCCTTGGTGTAGTCTCCTGCCGCTGTCCCCTGGGTCAAATCATCATAACCTAGCATGGCAGGGTACAAAAGGCATGTGTGGGCTAAGCAAGTTTGTCTGACCCTGTGCCCCTCAGTACGGAGGTATGCCCTTACCTGTGCTATAAGTGTGCTGCCCATAGCCACTGGCCTGCTGAAAAGGGGTAGGGGGAGTGCTGAGGGTCACACCGTGCTGCTTTGCTGAGGTCGGTGGGACCTAGTGGGACAGGCAGGTGAGGGTGGAGTGTAAGAATAAGGCAAAGAGATCAGGCAGATCTCTGAGCCTCCGGCAAAACTAAATCACAGCTAAGAGAACCAGCCTTTTTCTAAGAGCAATTCCATGATGGATAAAGGCAGTCGGGAAACAGAACCTGACCCCTGAGCAATCCTCAAGGCCGAAACTGTAAGGCAATGGGGCTTGTGGCCACACTCGTCCACTGCTGACAGATGCCGGAAAAACCTGCACAGCATTTCAGCCTCGAGGACCCACAGCCCCGGGATGATCTGAAAATACTCACAAACATAGTGGGTCCATACTGGAAGGCACTGGGCACGCCTGTGTAGTAGGGGAGGCCAGTATAGCTGTACCCAGGTGGCAGAGCAGGATTCAAAAAGGGCTGCTGTGCCGTGTGGTGGGTCTGAGATTGACTCTGCTGGGCCTGAGCTGGTGTTGGAGGTGCAGGGGATGCAGAGTCTCCTCGGCCAAACTTTGTGACGTCACCTAGAAGAACAGTAGGCTAGCTGTTAGGTCTAACTGACAGCTCAAGCACCTCAGCCCTTCTGGCCTCCCATCCCCTCCCTCTCTTGCCCACGAAGCCAAGTAACCTGAGTATGGATTATTAGCTAAACTCCCATCTCGGCTGGCAAGGGCTGTGGGTGCTGCAAAGGGAATTCCATAGTAATCCTAGAAAAAAAAACAAGGAGACTCACTGAGCAGATGGCCTCACCCCACCCTCAGAGCAGATCCAGCTGACAGAACACAGGCACTCTGGTGATGCCTCTCCGAGTGCCTATGATAGGTAGCTGTGGCAGAGAACTGAGGTATGACAGGAACCTCGGTGCAAACAGCTCTGAGTCCCTGCTTCAACACCTATTTTCTCACCACATGTAGAGATTTGGTAAATGCTACAGAGCAAACCAACTTTACTGGCCTTTGCTGTGTGAGTGACTCTAAATGAAGAGCCACCGGCAAGGCAGAAGAGGCAAAGCCTGGGAGGCTTACAGGGGACGGAGCAGTGCTAGGTGGGTACAGGACCCTGTGTTTAGGCCCTGCCTGGCCCAGTCTCTCCCAGTTCACTTGCACCAGCACCAATGACTCTGCAGAGCCAAGCTTGAGAATGGCTGCTGCAAAGGCTAAGAAGCTTGTGCTCTTTGGGTGAAGAAATCCTGCCGTGGCCCTTACCAGCCAGGGTTCTGGGCTGTGTATTCCTCAGCTGGGAATGGCACTCAAATCCTCTGGGCTCTAGTCTAGTAAACACCAGGGAAATCATGGAATTCTCAGATAGAATCCCAAAGAGGCCCAGAAAACAGCGAACAGCTTGCAGAAGCCCAAACGGAGAATGGTGGGGAGGATGCCCAGAACAGAAATCGCAAGGAAGACAAAAATATGATCCAAGGAAAAACTTAAAGCTGTTTGCCCTGTGGGTGCACTGGAGATGTCCTCTAATATACAACTTTTTAAAAGAAAAAGGAAGGGCTGGAGAGATGGCTCCAAGGTTAAGAGAATTGGCTGCTCTTCCAGCAACCCACTTAGCTGTTCACAACTGTAACCAGTTCCAGGGATCTGAAGCCCTCTTTTACCCTGTGGGCACCAGGTACACATCTGGTACACTACACAACATGGGAAGTTGGGGGTAGTGGAGAAGGAGCAGGCAGCCCCATGCTTGGGTAGAAGTCTCTTCCTCTGAGGAACACGGAAGACCACATTCTGTGTCCGCCACTGACTGCCTTGGCTTACCACTGTGCTTTCCCACAAGACCCATTATTTTATCCCTAGACCTAGAGTCAGAACAGACAGCCCTGGTTGGAAGTGAGGCACAAGAACCAGGGCCAGCAGGATAAAGCCAGGTGACACCCATAAAGTGAGCCAATCCTGCCCCCATTCCACACAGGGAGAAAAGCAATGCTGCCCCCATGAGTGTGGCCATTGGCTGCTGAGGAAGACAACACTAAATCCCAAGGGCAACTCTCAGATCACGGATTATATGATATTTGCTTGCTTGTTCTGAGATAGGATCTCAACACACAGCCTATGTTGGTCTTGAACTCAAGCTTACTCTCTCTGGGATTACAGGAACATACTTCCGCGTTCAGCTGTTCTTTGTTTTCTTAAAGAAATAGAGTAGGAAAATAGGGGACTAGATTTGGTACAGGGCATGGCTTACATGTGTTCTTTGTCTAAAGTCTCTCAAATTCCCCAGGATGAACACTGCTCAAAAGAAATGGTCAAACCAAACATAGGACCAGACACAGCTTCTCAAAGGTGGTGTGGAGAATCCCATAGCAGAGGTCCTGAAGGCCAAACATTTTGGGAGTCAAGCGAGGAAAGGAGGAGCGCCCTGAGAGTCTGAGCTGTCCAGGTCCACTACGTCATTTCGTACTCACCATTGGCAGCCGGGACTGCAGCATTTGGAGCTCATCATATCCATAGATCTGCAGGAGAATCAGCAGATTAGGGACCACACCAAAGCCATCTCAGGTACCAAAACAGATACACTCAAGATTGGGACTGGGGTCAGGTGCTACAGGAAAAGATCTCATCGACACATCAGATATTGGGTGGACAGAGACAGGGAGAGATGAGCTGCCTCAGGTAGCCCATTTATCGTGTCCTGCAAGGTACCAGCCCCTGAGCCAACCAGAGTTCTACTATGTGCTCACCGGGTAAGCAGGGAGCAGTCCTCCAGGGCCCACGAGGTACTGATTGTGTAGCAGAGGAGGCACCCCTTGAGGCAGGTTTGGGGGTGCTTTGCCTACAAAGAGAAAAAAAATCAAACACAATAGATTACCTACCTACTTCAACATGAGGCCTGGAAGTTCACTGGTGGAGGTGGGGGGAGGGGTAGGTAAGGGACATACCTGAGGTCACCAAGGCTGTGGCCCTGGTACTGTTGCTGGGCACGCTCACAGTGGTCCCACCCAGGCACAGGCTGTTCCCAGGCAAGACAACTCCCGAGGATGGGGCACTTGGGGCAGAGGTTGCAGATGTGGAGAAGGAGGCTGAGGGTGGGGTGCTCTCCACACTGGCATGCTGTCAAGACAAAAGCCAAGATGTGTGGATTTGATGGCAAGGAAGGAGGAGTTGGGACAGCCAGGACTCCAGACAGACCTATGGCACAATAGGCAGTGGGCAATGACAGTACTTGGCAAATATAAATTGAGGGAGAATCACTCTGTCTCAGGGTCAATGTAGCCAGATTCAGTCAGCAGTACTCAAAGAGAACACAAAGACTATTAAACTGGTCTGGAGGCTGGTCCAGTGTGGTCCACATAGTGAGTTCCAGACGAGTCTGAGACTGTTAACCCCAGCGGCTAAGAGCACATGCAGCTCTTCTAGAAGATGGGAGTCTCTGCTCCTACCTCAGTGTTACAAAACAGCAAATGGAGGTTACGGATAGTCTCATGGAAAGGGCAGCTCTCCAAGAATGAGGAGCATGCAAAAGACAAGATAGTGAGAATCAACGCACAATGATTTTGGAGACAGAGAGAAAAGAGATGTCACTTTATTTAAGGTGCTGGAGAGATGGCTCAAGGTCAGCATGTACAGTTCTGTTCCAAGTACCCATATCCTATCAGAAGGCTCACAGCCTACTGTCACACCAACTTTAGGGGGTTCAATACCCTTTTCCAGACTCTATGGTTACCCACCTGCAGCCACACACAAACAACACCAACAGATGCACACATAAATAAAAAGAAGGAAGCTATAGAGATCATTCAGTGATTAAAAGCACTGGCTACTCTTGCAGAGGACCTAGATTTGGTCCCTAGCACACACCTGATGCCTCACAATCATCTGTAGCTTTAAATGCAGGGAACTAATACCTTCTTCCTGACCTCTGTGGTAGCAGGCACACAAAAGGTACACATACATAAATGTCAGCAAACAATCACAGGTATTCCCTCGCAGAAACCTCCACTCTAAATGCTCCTGGCCTGGGTTTCGTGACCTTCTAAAATATCTTTCCTCAAACTGTCTGTCTCTAAGCAAGCAAAGATGGTATGAAGGTCGGTCAAACCAGACATTTAATCACTACCACTAGCAAAGTCCCAAATGGCATGAACAAAATGCAATGCAATTTAGTTTACATCTTTTAGGCAGACACTGAGAGAGATCGGCAGACAGGAATAAGAAACTAAGGCGGTGAACCATGAGACTCTGGGTTATCTCAGACCAAAATGAACTAATTTCCACACGACACACAGGAGGTCTTGGTATACTGTGCAGGAGGTGCGCACTTACAGTATGTGGCGTGCTTGTGGGACGTGCTGCGTGTGCAGAAGACAAGCTCTTCTGGTGGCTGGAGAGGGAACTAGAAAACAAAATAAAGCACAGGTCCAAACAACACAAATTTTTTTCACAGAAGCAAGACCTACCTGGTTTAGGTATAATCAAGGTCAATCCTATCCCTGAGATTGCCTGGCTGGGAATCAGACTTCATGCCCTTAGACTCCTGTGGCAAGTACTCCTACTAGTCAAAAATGACTTACACGGCTTCAATAAATTATAACCTTTTTTGGCTATAAAAAGAGTAAAACCAGGATTGTTTACCTGGAGAGCTCATAAGACTGAGTCAAGAGTCAGTTGCCCACACCTAAGAGTCCAGCTTAAATTCCAATCAGATACAGAGTTGAAATAACTCACGTTTGCTCTGAACTAAATGGATCATACCAGAAGGTATGGTAACAAGCTAATTTCTTTTCCTGTATCCCATTCCAATACTCTATCTCTGGAATCAGAACAAATTTAAATCAGATACATGTCATTCTTATTCTCTATTAAAGTGGCATGGGTCAAGAACTCGGGACAAGCAAGTCATTAAGTAACTGCATGTGGTTCCACCGCTTCTCAGGAGACCTCGGACAGAGACATCAGAAGCAGTTAGGGTTTTCATATCAGGTGATGTTGGGCCATGACAGGCCAAAGTCTAAGCCAGTATTTTACAACAGAAGTCTGACACTCCACCAGAGGTGACAAATAAGCTTTGTTAATGGCATCAGCACGACAGGAACCCCACAAGTCTCCATCCCCTTTCTTTTCTGTCACCCACGTACCTGCTAAGTTGAGAAAGAGGGCTGCTGGACAGGTCCCCAGACTGGGTCAAGGAGGGCAAAGTGGCAGTGTGTTGGGACGTAGAGGGCAGAAGTACAGTGCAGGAGGTGGTGCTGGGTAAGGAGCCCACAGATGGGAGGGCTGGAGGGTCTGTCGTTTTTGGCTCTAAAATGGATGAAGTACCTGCAAGAAACGTATCTCTTTAGACGCAGAAGCAACCCTTAGTACTGGAGACACAGTTGATATCTGGTCAAATTCAGATATGATATACAACATGCTACGTTTCCTAGCATATCACCTAGGCATGTCACCAGACAGCTCTACTGCTTCACACAGGTGTGAAAGGTGTGGACAGAGAACAGAAAAGGATACCCAATCCTAAGCTGTCTTGATGGGGACATATTTCTCCCATTTTCAGAAACCTGACACGCACCCAGAGATGGGCCAACATGGATGTGTGTGTGCAGTGGACAAACTTCCCATAGAAAGCATGGACCGAGGAAGAGCAAGAACTCCCTAGAGCAACTCCACCCACTTGAAACCAGTGAAGGTACAGGCAGCGAGGGGAAATGTGCAGGAAGAACTCACACCAACATCTACTTGCAAATGCACAGTGGGAACTTCCTCTGTGTGTCTCACAGACACAAGGTTTTATGTTTCAGGGACGAGATGAACAGAATTGATGACCTTTGGAAAAGACTCAGCTTGATTGTCATCCACACATAAGTCAGATATGTGCTTGGAAACACATCATCGTCTTTTCTCTCTTGCAGAACGCTCTGGAAAGAAGCACTCCACTCTAACAAGAAGGGAGAGTTCATAGCGGGCAGGTGAAAGGTTGGCCTGCAGCTTGGGCAATCTGGCTTCTGAGATAGCCAACTATGAACTTCTAAGCACCCAAGGATGATTTTGAACTCCTGATCCTTCTGCCACCTCTTGGCATGCTGGATTTACACTGTATACCACCACACCCATGTAGTTTTGATTCTCAAGCCTTCCTAGGGCTACCATTACAGGCTCCTGCCAGCACACCTGGTAGGATATGTCCTGGAGATTAAACTCAGAGCTACATGTAGACTAAATAGGCACTCTTCTGACCAATGGTTCAGTGCTGTCAGGTGCTAGAAAGACAGTGAGTGTGGTGACATACATTAGACGTATGTAAGAATAAACTGAGTAGGGCCATCACAGCTATTGATGTTGCTATGTTATAATGATTCATTTGGGTAAAAACTCTATTAGTGAAGGATTGTACAGGATACAAATAGTTTAATATTTTAATTCATATTTGTGAGAGGGACATAATTAATGTCAATGAATAATAAGGGGATAAATACTGAAATTGTTAGGATTTTAATTATTAGGTTAAAGAGTATGAGAGTTGGGTTGAACAGCCATAATTCAATCCTGTATTGGTAAAGGAGTAGGCTTTCATTTTTCACAGTTTGGTCTAGTTGAAGCCATTTCGGTCTCTGATTAGATCTGATAAAAATGCAGGAAAAATTATGAGGTTAGTGCTGATTAATTCATAAATTTAGAATAGAATCAATAATGGGGTGTTGGTGTTATTTGTTTTGCAGTAGTGGTGCGCACCTTTAATTACAGCACTTGGGTGGCAGAGGCAGGCGGATCTACAGAGAAGTTCAAGGCCAGCCTGGAACAAAGAGTCAGCTTGTCTTGAGAATCCGAAAAGGATCAGCAGTTTGGAGTGCCGTACCTTGTGTTACTTTGGGCGATTGAGAGGAATGTGCCAATTCTAGTTTAATGGCTGGGGAAATAAAAGGTCAGGGTTGAGGGGGTGAGTTTGAAGTGACTCCTGGATCTCTTAGCATCTGTTTCAGAAGATTAAGACAGCCATCAAGCATCTAACCCCAGACTAAGAGGCCAAAGGTCACCTCCACAACCAAGGATGACTTCGTAGAAGGCTCAGAGAAATGTTTTCTTGAAAAAAGGAGCAGGAAGAGAGAGCGAGAACAGACTGAGAATGGAGCATCTTACATGCTCACTGGGATTCCTAGACACTTGACATTTATTAACTGTGAAGCCTGAGCTCATTCTGGCAGACACGGTGAATAAACACCCTCTCCATAAAAGTAGTTTCGGGATGTGGTGTGGTGATATATCTTTAATCCTGCACACAGGGCTCAGAGGCAAGCAGAGCTCTTATAAGTTCGAGGGCAGCATGTAGGAATAGCAAACTCCAGGTTAGCCAGAGCTGTAAGTGAGACCATCTCAAAAACAAACCAACAGTGGTTTCCAGAAAAAAGGTTAAGTACTGATTTTAGTGAATTAACCACTACTGATCAATTGGTGTTTTCCAAATTATGTTAGCCTAAATTTCTGTTTGGTTTCCACAAGTGATAATGAGAACATAACACTTACTGTCCACTGCATGCTGATTTCGGTTACCACCATGTCCATTCTACAAAGAAGAGAGAGAGAGTTAACACATGACATGTCTAGACAACCACCCGTGACTCTCGATGGGGGCCACGACAACCATACGCACAGGTTAACAAAGGAGCAGTTGTTTTTTCCAAAGATTTTACTTTATCTTTACGTGTATGTGTGTATCTTATGTGACTGCATGTCACTCGGGTAACAGAAGCAGCTGGAAGATGGTCTCAGAATAACAGGTGGGTATGATACACCTGAGGTGGGTGCAAGAGCAGGAAGGGCTCAACACTATGCCACGTCTCCAGCCCATCTCTTTCACTTTTTTTTAATATAAAAGGAAAATAAAATAAAAAAGGAGATACAATATCAAAAGAAGTGGGCATTTTGAAAACCAGATTCAAACTTTTGGGAAGAAATGAGGGCACAGGAGGCTAAAAGCACCACTTAAACAACTACAACTGTTAACCTGAACCAGAAGCTGAATCCCATCATAACTAATTCCTGACACTTTCCTTTTCTCATGAAAATTCTGTAATGCAAAAACGTCTCTAAAATTTTGTTAAAAAACCCAAGCCCTTATTTAAAATAAATAATAATAAAAAGCATCACACCTTGAGAAATATTTCTTTTCTTTCTTTTTCTTTTTTCTTGTCTTTTGAGACAGGGTTTTTCTGTGTAGCTTTGGGACCTGTCCTGGAACCGGCTCTGTAGATGAGGCACCTCAAACTCACCGAGACCTGCCTGCCTCTGCCTCCCAAAGGCGGGATTAAACATGTGTACCACCACCCGGCAAGAAATATTTCTAAGAAAAGATGAGATGTGACCTAAGCCACAGCGTTTCTGAAGATGGTTAGTACAGAGTGGGTTGTGGTTATATTGTCCACAAATTGTAGAACCTAAGTCAACTTGTTTAAACACACCTAAGTAAGACATTGTGATGGGACTGACACCTGCCTCCAGAGGCTGTGGAGGAAGCCAGAGGACGTGAACTCTGCAGCAAAGGCCAGAAAGGAGCAACTACAGGAAGGAAAAAGGAGCTGATGTGTTCTTTCTGCTGAAAAATGTCCAACTAGGCCTGGAGAGGGAGCACTGCAGAAAGGGGGCTGGGCTGGCTGATCTTCCAGAGTCTTTATTGGATGCCCAGCCACACCCACATGGTGGCTCAGCCTAGGAAATCCACCACACCCAGTTCAACTCACTAGGCTTCATACCACTTCACTAGCAATTTTTGTCTACAGCTGCTTCCCAACCTCACCCCTTGTTCTTCTCTGTCTACCAGCAACTGCCATGGTTTAGACTTTATCTGCCCTGTTGCTCTTCTCTCAAACTCTTAACAAATTAGTCCTTGAGATTATCTGAATGGATATGTCCAGTATTCGTGGATCAAGCTATTCTTAAGAAGCAATAGATCAGGAAACAAAAATGCCAGTGATGGAGGCTAGATACACTATCCTGTAGTTCTTGGCCAGGAAGGTCCACAAAACAATACGAGCAATTTTCTTAACTGTTGATGGATCTCATTAGAGCTGGATTTTCAAAACCCTACTGCATGGCTCCACATGTGATCATCAACATGTCTTACTTGGCAGTGAACCTTGTATGCAATAATTCATACCAACCAGGCAAGAAGAACTCAACTGGTTAATAATGCTATGTCTGTTATGGGAAATAATCAATGCTTTTCTGGTTGGATTTGATGACTGTTCCACAGGAAACAGTTCACATCTGGTACTGCAGGCCTTGCCAAAAGCCAGTCTGGAAAGCACTATTATTATTTTGATACAAGGGAAGTTCTTTTATCTAAACAACTACAACAGGCAAGCAAGATGGCTCTGTGACCAAAGGCACTAGCTGCCAAGCCTGATGCCCTTAGTTAGCTCTTCAGGACACAAGATAAAGAGAGAACAAACAACTCCTGCCCTGCAAGTTGTTCTCTTGACTTCCACCTCTCTCTCTGTCTCCCACCCCCCCAACACAAACACAGTTTTTTTCCTCCCATTTTTTGAGACATGGTGTCTGTTTAGTGCTGGCTATCCTACTCACTCTGTAGAACAGGCTGACCTTGAATCCAAACATCCATCTGCCTCTGCCTCCTGAATGCAGAGAAAAAAGGCATGTGCCACCACTGCCTGGCTAATTAATAGATAGATAGACAGATAAACAAACAAACAAATAAATAAATAAATAACTCTTGGTGCATGGTTTGCTAAACTGCACACTAACTTGCAGGGAGGATATCCTAAGAAAAGAAACCCAGGTGAATCACTTACAGCCACAGAGCCTGGAGCTGGGTCTGGTGGGCTCGCAGAGCTTTGGTATGCAATCCGGGTATGCACAGAACTCTGGTCGTAAGAGGAAGACGTTGTTACTGGGCTAGCGGAGCTCAGGGACGAGCTGCTCAGACTGGAGGAGGTAATGACTGAAGTTGTGTAGGTGGAGTTTTGTACAGCACTGGTCATTGGTAAAGAGGCATTCAAAGGGTCACTGAAAAGAGTACACAGTGTTAGACACACTGGCATCATCTGGCAGCTCCTCTAAACAGACCAGCTCCATATCACACTATCTGTAGTGCCCTTCACTACAGAATTGTCTTTAATTTGTCAGGCTTTCCCTCTAGATATGGAAAACCCAACTAAGAAAAATATCAAATCTATTTGCAAAATATTTCACTTAAGCAAAATGACGTGTTGGAGAGCTAGAGAAGTCGGGTCCCTGCTGGACTGCAGGGGCGCAAAGTGCTGCCGCCGCCATGCAAGCCCGAGGGCTCCAGGTGCAATGACCCAGCATTCTGCTACTAGGACACTGGAAACACAGCAGTTCCAGCACAAGGAAAAGGAGAAAAGAACCTAAATGTTTACCAAACATGAATGAACCACACCTGCTCAGGGAAACGCTAGGCAATACAGGTTCACTCACATGCAGTATGGACGACCTTTGAAAACTTTAAGTAAAAGCTAGGAGACACAAAAGCCACATTTTACATGATTCTTAGTTACAAGACACCTCTAGATCAGACAAGTTCTGACATGGCTTTGTCAAAGGGAGGGAAGGAATGGGAGAAATGAGTACCTGCTAAAGCAGAGTCTGAGAAACTAAACATGCTGAGCGCTGCACAACAGCATTATTAAGTTGTCTTCACCAATTTCTTAGACTCTGTTTTGTTTGACTTTGCAAAGAAAGGACTATGTTCAGTCACAACTAAAAGGGGAGGTCTGTACCTTAAAGACACTGGGTACAAGCTGATAGGACTCTGACAACTATTTTCACTGCCTGAAGCTGCTGGTCCAAACTCAGAGAGAGATGGTTCTGACCCAAATTCCAGGGCCCCAAATTGAACATTTAAGCCGGTGACATCTGTAGAACCAGGCATTTCCACTGCGGAAGCAGGAACCTACAAAAGCAAAGCTCTGTCAGGATGGGAGGACAGGAGCTCCAGGTCTCAAGGCTTACAACAGATTAAAGAAAATGGCTTCAGTGAGCTGCACTGGCAAAAACGGTGAGAAAAACAAAGGAAGAAGGGAAACAGAATCTTTTCAACAGTGAGGGAAACCAAGCAGACAACTTATTGGGTTGCAGGGGATGGTCCACACTAATATTCTAAATGGCTTCAGAGTTGTTGAGAGTCATGGTAGTTGGTAGATGAGGGCATGTGGCTATTTTTAGAGACATATAGCAGTGATAAAAACATTATCTGGTCAGGTAATCACACACCTCCCAACCATGAGATACCATAAACAATAACAAAAGTGCTTTCAATTAGACCCTCAGGTCTTTACATGAACTAAGAGGCTCTGTTTTCCAGAATGAATAATTAGCCCAGTGCCTGAAAAATGTCCAAATCCTCCCAAGCAATGACGAGCTATGCTTGAAGACACTGCGTCCCAATGTCTAATACTCAGTTTTCCAACACTTGAGCTACTGTGAAGTAGATCCTTTGGGATGGAATGCTACCTTAGCTGGAGGTATCCGGCGCTTAGGAAGTTTGATGTGTTTGGGCTGTGGTTGGTGGGCAGATACAATGTTTTCAACAGCCATGTTGGGAAGCTGCAAGAGTCTGTTGACAGTAGTACAAGGACCATCTCCAGGTGTTGACTCCCGGTGTTTAGCCTGGGAAGGAAAGGACTCCAAACCAGGAGGAGGAACACTGACTGCCGGAGTCTGGTGTTGCTGTCGCTGGCTCAACTGGCTAAGAACTGGGGATGGCTCAGGCTGAGATTTGAAGTCTAAGAAACATGGAAAGAGAAAATAAGCAGCAATAGGTAATTCTGCAACATGTCTTAGACGCTATGCCACTACGGCTACCAGGTGATCTGAGTCGTCCGGCTGAAAAATGGAGGGTAGGGCACAGGAAGGGAAGGACAAGTAGACTGCTGGTGACTGGACAGTGTTTGTTCTCATTGCTCATGTAGAAGACACAAAGCAGAGACACCTGTGTGTTAGCTAATGGATTTACATGCTTGGTATTTCATCAGTTTTGTTATATTCTCTCTGTGTGTAGCCAGAGGTCACCACGAAATGTTTTCCAGTGTGGCTCTGTACTTTATTTTGAACTCACCTGAAGGTAGACAGAGAGCTCCAGGGATTAACTTCTTTGCTTCCTCAATGCTAGGATTACAAATGTGTGCCACTACACCCAGCTTTGATGTGGGTGTCAACAAGTCAAACACAGACGTTCCTTCTTACACAGCGGGTACTTTACAAACTGAGCCATCTCCCTAGCCAATTTGGTACATACCTTTAAGAAACTATTTTGATTACTATATATTATGTGTGATATTACAAAACTGTAAAGTACATGTGTGACAAACACAACCTTTTCCACTTGCTGTTCTCACTCTTGCTCTCAAGAACCAGCTTTGTACCTGGGTTCTTGACTATCAAAAACACACACGTAATTATGTATCTTCATTTCATTTTCAGAGGCTGCTCCATTTTAATTGCAGAGAGCATCTTCCCTCATCTTTAGGGCACTGAACTCAGCATATAGTCTACTTTTCTCATACTGCTATTATATGGATGAGCTATATCTTTATCATGTGTGTGTCCACGAGGGCTAGAAATGAGCACTGTATTACCTGAAACTGGAGCAAAGATGGGTGTGAGTAAGGCCACGTGGATGGTGGGATTCCAACCTAGGTCCTCTGAAAGATCAACCAGGACTCGCTAATTCACCTCTCTAGTCCCAATTGCTTGGTTTCCCTGTTGCTATTTTGTTGTATTTTTGACAGGCTCTCATTATTTAGTCCTGGAACTCAGACCAGCTGGACTCAAACTGATGGAGAGCAGTTTGCCTCCCAAGTTGGAGATCAAACTGGCCCAAAGTGGCTTTTGTGACAGGTTCCTACTCTATACTAGACTGTGCTAGTTTGGTCTCAAGTTTTTGGTGATCCTCCTCCCTCAACCTCATAAGTGACAGAATTCCAGGCATGAAGCACCATAGAACATTTGTGTTCTCCTCTAGCTAAGAATCTATTCGAGTAAACTGCACAATAAATAAATGTAGGCACTGTACACTAAGAGAACTAACTTAATTTTCCAAGCAGTATGTGTTCTAAGAGACTCTGAACAAGTTCCTCCATACTGTTCATACACAACACGCTCTGCTGATTAACTCAGTATAAAACATGCACTTACCAAAATGATTAAGGACCGACTGTGATGCTGAGGGCTTGAGGTCCCAAGATGCAGTAGAGGCGGGGGGACTTGTACTGTTCTGCTGTGCACCTGAAGTGGTAGTAAACGGGCTCATACTTGGTGCTTTCAACTTATCCAGAATCTGGGAGTTGGTGATATTCACCATCTTTGATGGGGCTAGCTCTCCAAATCCCGAGCCCAGGACAGATGACTGTAAAGACATGGAAAGAGAGCAAGCCATGAGCTTTCTTTCACTTCAGGGTTGCAAACACAGTAGTCTTCAGAAATAAGAACATTGCACCTTGGATCATCTGAACAAGCAAACCTTGCTTTAGAAAACAGTACATGAAAATGTGACTACAGCTTAACTATAGCTAAATAAAGCAGCATTTCTTCTGATGTGAGAGTAAGAAAAAACATTTACTATAATCTTGAAAAAAATTTAAATTATTTATTAGTACTGATTATTTTTAATTCATGGGGCTGGGAATCAAACTTGGGTCTTCTCCAAGAGCAGTAACTGCTTTTATCTGCTGGGCCTTCTCTCCAACCCCGAAATAAACTTTTAAGAAACAACTAAATGTCAAAAATATGCCTGATAGATAAAAACACTTTTATAACCTTCAAAGAGTAAATTCTCTCTGCTGACAATAGCAGAGGTCAGTTCAGAGTGTTCCCTGCAGTGTGAAGAAGTGAATGCTAAAAGCTCACATTCTAATACCAGACACTGAAACATGTAGAAAGCTGAGTAAATGTCCTGACAGTACTGTGCTCAGGTGGGTCACATGACTAAGAACACCAATCATTCTCCAGAAGAAAAACAAAACAAAAAATGCCCCACTCCTTTAGAGAGTGTGTGTCTTACAGAAGCAGAGTAAACAGTAATTTTTATTAGCAATATTCAGGGGAGGACATGACAAGATTTCTCTGTGTAGCCCTGGCTACTGTGGAACTCATTCTGTAGATCTGAACCCCAACTCATGAGATCTGCCTGCCTTGGCCTCCAAAGTGCTGGGGTTAAAGGAGTACACCATCATGACTGGCTATTATCAATATTCTAAGGTGAGGAATAGCACAGTTAGAAATTCAGGGCCCTCCACTGTGAGGCCCACCAATCACAGCTCCTGCCTCTTAGTCCATTTGTGCAAATGTTATTTTGCCATCAAAGTTACTCAAGCCCCTCTGGCTCAAGTTTACCCAAGCTCTACTGTTTTCATGGACACAGAATCCACCATCCATCCACTAGCTACTAGTATCAAATAATCTTTTTCTCTGCAGCCACTGCTTTGGTCTCTGTTTAGTACAGTATCTATTCCATCTACTTCACTAAACCAGTAAGATACAAAAAGGCATATATGAACATGCACAGGTATATAATACACGCACACAGAGAAGGTATCCTAATACCACAGATTCTGACTCATTCTGTCTTATGGTAACCTATTTTACTATTATTATTAAACTGTTATTTACTTAATTTTGGCAATTTGGTTATAAATAGTAGCAATGTTTAGAGCCATGACTCTAATATAATAAATAGCTCTCACTACAGTGTCTTGAGGTATTGATCATAGAATAAAACAAACTTGATGGTAAAGCTCCATCTTTGACCTCAGTGACCAAATAGACTCTAGAAGTCAAAAATACCCTATCAACAGCAAAGGGAAAGGCAGAGGAAAGCACACGGATGACTCCTCTGCATTACAACAGACTTCAGCTGTCCTTCGGTAGCTACATTCCTACGCAGGCTGCACTACCAATCCCAGAATTCTTTCTGATGGGAAGTCATAGTCACTGTGTCTCTAATGGTGGTTAGAAAACGTATTTTCTGAAGTAAGGGCCTCTGTCATATTACCTGGAAATTTAAGAAAGGAGTGTATTTTAGGGAGTAGAAGAAAATTGCACAGTAGGAACACCTAGACAGAACTAAGACATCTGCATTTTATTTTAAGCATATCAAAAACACAGAAACAGCCTTTGAAACAAAATCTAGGGGAAAATAGATCACTTGGGCTGCCAAATGGCCACCCAATGAGAGTGCAAACCTCCCCCTACGAGTGTCTCTCTTCAAGTGTGTCACTTGTGCACATGGGCATAACTGTAAACACATCTGCAATAAATAAAGAGGAGTGAAAGAAAAGGAAAACAAAACAAAACATTAACAAGGATGCCTTCATCCCAGCTACCGCTCACTGGTCCAGGAAACTCAGTAGCTGAGCTCCACACGGAATCATCAGATATGTGCTTGGAAATCATCACATCATTGTTTCCTGGGGGAGGACGACTGCCAGCATTTTACTACTTAGGAAAGAACTGCAAGGTGTGAGCCATAAATTCTCGATGACTGTTGCTATCGGGTGCATTCCTGAAGACCCCAATTTGAAATAAAAGTGAGTTACCAAGCTGTGAGGAGAATAGGCGTTGGCAGAAGTGGAGCTGCCAGTCCCTGGCGCCGTCTGATTACTGTGTTGAGAATTTGTGAAGACGAGTGCTTGGCCAAAGCCCTGCTGCTGGGATGTTTCAAAGGAGTTGGCTTCTGCGGCTTGAGTGGGAGGGACAGGCTTCTGGAGCAAGGCCACTAGATCAATGCTAAGCAGATGAAAGACAAAGGAGCAATCAGCTGTCATGAGCAAATCACAACAGCCAGCAAACTGGAGAGCAAATTAATATAAAGAAAATTTAAGCCAGAGATTAAATAAGCAAAACCACTGGGAACTCGAGTTTCAGAGAGAGGCTGAGCAGTCACCCAAACAGGTTATAAAGCCAGAGAGAGAACACACCTCACAAATGGGCACTGACAGACTCCGTGAGAACAGATACTATTACCTGAGCTCATGCTCCATTTTCAACACTTTGATTTTTGTTACTATGTATATCAGGCTAGCCTCTAACTCAAGCTAATCCCTGCCTCTGCATATTCAGTGCTAGGATTGAAGGCATGAACCACCACTTCCGGCTTCAATTTTCTTGAAACAGAGTGAATCAATATTCTTAAAGCATCAAGACCTCAACCATGGCAGAAGTTTTAAGTCTTAAATTTATTTTAAATATCCATATAAATTCTTTATTCTATTTCATAACATATTTAACCATGTATAATTCTCTAGAATATTTAAGAATAAAGAAATAACAAACTAACAAAGACTTTCAAGACAGGGTTTCTTTTATGTATGTATGCTTCCTAAACTAGCTCTATTGACCAGGTCCGCCACGAACTCAGAGATCCACCTGCAAAAGCATTGCTTAAACACCACTGCTCAGCGCAACGAAGTATCTTATAATGCCCCGTCACCCTGACCGAAACCCCACATTTTGGGAGAATGACCTCAAGAAGAGTTTGGGATAGGCACTGACTGCCATATATGAATGACTTACCCAGTAGAGTGGGACCTGTCAAAGATTTTCCCAGGATGGTGCTCCATGAGTCCTTGCAAAGGTTTCCCCCAAAAACTCTCTAACTGAAATTCACCATACCAGTGAGGTGAGACAGGTTCTGGGTTAAACTATTCAGGCTTTCTTCCTCATACAGACCCAGCTCCTAGCCCGAGTTCTTTTTCTTATACACAACAATTTTCACTCTCCAGACACCATTTTCAATTTTGAGGCTAAAAACCTAATGTTAGTGTTTACTCTAAAAACCTAAGTTAGTGTTCTAATAAATGATACTCCAATTCCAATGATACAAATCAGTTGTGTGTATTACATATAGTGATAATAANTCCTAGCCCGAGTTCTTTTTCTTATACACAACAATTTTCACTCTCCAGACACCATTTTCAATTTTGAGGCTAAAAACCTAATGTTAGTGTTTACTCTAAAAACCTAAGTTAGTGTTCTAATAAATGATACTCCAATTCCAATGATACAAATCAGTTGTGTGTATTACATATAGTGATAATAAAACTTGCAACACTACCAGATCAAAGCAAGTTCTATTTCAAATGTTTAGTAAGATTCAAGTGAGAAATGGTACTGCAGGGTAAAACCAAGAGCTGGGTATGGTGGTGCACACCTTTTATCTCAGCACTCAGGAGGCAGAGGCAGGCAGTTCTGGTCTACATAGTTTATTTTCATGACAGCCACAGCTATGAAGAGACTCAAAAATCAATAAAGAACTACAAAAAGTCCAGGGTTTTGACAAGTGAGATGGTTTGGAGGGTAAAGACACCTGCCACCAAAACCTGACAACCTGAGTTCCACCAAAGGGAACCACGGGGTTAAAGGAGAAAACCAATGCTCATAAAGTGTCCTCTGACCTCCACTCGTGTGGTGGCATAAAATACACATACACACAATAAACAAGGATGCCTTCATCCCAGTTACCGCTCACTGGTCCAGGAAACTCAGTAGCTGAGCTCCACACAAAATCATCAGATATGTGCTTGGAAATCATCACATCATCGTTTCCTGGGGGAGAACGACTGCCAGCATTTTGCTACTTAGGAAAGAACTGCAAGGTGTGAGCCATAAATTCTCGATGACTGTTGCTATTGGGTGCATTCCTGAAGACCCCATGCTTAATGAAGTTGCCAATGCCTTCTTTAATTCCAGCAATTGGGAGGCTGATACAGGCAAGTCGCTGAGTTCAAGACCAGTCTAGTCTACATAGGTTCCAAGACAGCCAGGGTTTCAAGGTGAGACACACACAAAAGCACATCATACTGAAATGAAAGTGGCCAAACTCTAAGGATAACAGTCCCTGATAGCAGTGAAGTTTGCAGTCCTTGGTGCCATCTCATTAGTTGTGCTGAGAATTTGTGCAGACAAGGGCTTGTCCAAAACAGCA
>LOJH01013262.1:21710-41393 GCA_001685095.1 Ellobius talpinus | reverse complement strand
ACTTATAGAGATCTCTGTGTGATTTTCTTTGGGGCTTGCCAGCTGTGGGGTACCCGGCAGGACAGAAACCCCAACAAGCAGGCCCCCTCATGTTACACTTGTTGCTTAAGATTCATAAATATGTAGATAATTGTCATTGTTAGCTTCTACTGTCAATTTGGTATAAACTTGGTGTCACCTTAAAAGAGGAAACTCAACCAAAGAATTGTCTCCATTGGATTGGCCTATGTGAAACACAATTAATAAAAACTCAGAGAGAGAAATTGGAGTTCACCTGAAATCCAAAAAGCAAAACAACTGGCCACTGACTCTTACCTCCACCTCAGTCCGAAATGGCGATCCAACCTCTGGGAATCTCAGAATGAGATTGTGTTTGAGAGCTATTTGCTCCCATTTTATAATCCCCATCTAGGGCTGGGATTAAAGGCATGCACCACTCCGTTTCTATGGCAACTACTGTGCCTACTGGGATTAAAGTTACCACTGCCTGGTCTGTAAGGCTGCCCAGTGGGGCTGTTTTACTCTCTGATCTTCAGGCAAGCTCTATTTATTAAAATACAAATGAAATGCCACTACACCTATGACCACGTCTGTGGGGGCATTTTCTTAATTGCTAATAGATGTAGGATGGCCCAGCTCACTGTGGATGATGCCATCCCTGGACAAGGAGTCCTGAGCTGTAAAACGATAGCCAAGCAAGTTAGAGGGAGCAGGCCAAGAAGCAGTGTTGTTCCATGCTTTCTGCTTCAAGTTCTTGCCTTGATTTCTTCCTTGGTTTCCCCTAAGGATGACCATAACCTGTAAGATGAAATAAATCCTTTCCCCCACAAGTTGCTTTTGGTCATGGTGTTTGTTACAGCAACAGAAACCTAACTGAAACAATAATATTTAAGAAAAAAACATAAAATGCTAGACAGTACAGATTTGTCTAATGCCATAGTATGTTTTTGTTGTTATTTGGTTGGTTTTTAGTTCTGAGGGAAATGAGGATAAAACTTAATTCCTTTGTTTATCTAGTTTATTTTTTTTAGTTTTATATACCCTTGTAATTAGGAGCCTATTATATGCAAAGCAGGGAATGGCTTGTTTTCCTGGAATTACTTGATAATGTAATGGTCATTTCCTACATTATTCTGACATCAGCTTTGTTCAGACTTGAGACCAGAGCCTTTGCTTACTACTTCATAAGTTGAACTCTGTCTCCATATAAAACTGTCCCCCTCAGACGGCAGTTTACAGTTTTGCCTATTTGACAAATGACTCTATTGAGTGGATTGTAAGAACCTTCCCCAAATTTCTTCCCTCTTCTCCCTGACTCCTTGCAGAAGCTGACATGTAACCGTCTCTACAGCAGCATTGCGCTCCGGTGTGCGCAGCGTTCCAGTGAAACCTACCCTTAAATCCTGGGCTCACCCATTTTCCTTCGGCACACTTGTGTTTCCTGGGGAGATGGTCTCCGTACTTTCCCTCGGTGTGCTGTGAAGACTAGGCACTGCTTTTTTTTTTTTTATCTAAATAGAAGGTGTGACTGACCTGTGTTGGATTTTGCACAAATGCACATTGTCGAGGACTTATCAATACGGCCTTGTGTAGCTTGAGAAATCAATCTTCCCCAAAGTCATTTCTTTCTTGATCATGAGGCTGTGTAATGAGAAAGCTTCGAAACCATAACCCTGCAAAGCAGCTCATACATCTAATTGAAAAACAGAAGTCCTTTTCCGTGTGGGAAAGATCCAGGCAGCGTTTTTACCTTGTGCTTTCTGGACACAGACTGTGGAAAAGCCTTGGGCGAGTACCGTGGCTGTGAAGAGGGGACTTGACTAACTAATCCAATATGCAAGAACAGTGTAGATAGAACTTAGGAAGTGTTCCATACAATAGCGATATAATTTTATGTTCTTCGTTTTCCTCTTCTTGGTATGCTCCCTTGAGGCACTAGTAAGGTTTGGGACATGAGTGTAGATTTACTGGCAGGGTGTAAGAACTATCAGAGATTCCAGTTTCCCCACTGGTAAAACCTTCCCCAATCACAGCTAGGGCAGTGACATTCAACCAGTCAGGATACAGCGTGCCTCCGTCACACGTTTCTCTCATATTGCCTGTGGCTTTGAGGAAACTGAGGTCACAATATTCTTGTTTTCTTGGCGTTTCTCCCCGTGCCCATTTTGTGCACCCCAGACAACCGCAGATCTGTTGTCCTCCCTTGCTTTCTTGTTATTTCTCGCATGGCATGTGAATGGGGTCGTGCAGTAATCTTTGGGGCTGACTCTTGGCTTATAACTAGCTGTTTGGAGATTTGTCTCATTGGCTCTTGGCATGTCATTTCTTTTTAATTGCCATGTTATGGGTGGTTTAAACATTCAATTCTTGAAGGATGTCTTAGCTATTTCCAGTTTGGAATTATTACAGAGGAACATTTGTGTGTAGTTTTTTGTGTTAACTCAAGTTTTTATCATGTGATTATTAAATCATATGATAGCTGGGTTTTTTGTGTTTGTTCCCAAGAAAAACTGCAGTGGCTGCATTGTTTTGCACTCCTACCAGAAGTGTATGGAGAGCTACATTTTCTGTATAACTGGCAGCACTTGTATTGACACATTTATTTGGGCTGCTCTAGAAGACATGTGGCAAAGTCTCACATTGTCCCAGACAGTGGTGGTCGGCATTCTTCCTTGTGCTTATTTGCCATTTCTTCTCGCCTGAGGTATCTCTTTATGTGCAGTGCATTTTTTTAAAAAAAAGAAAACCTACGAGTACTATTTTTATATCATTTCCACTTCTCCCTCTCCCTTTCCTGCTCCAGAGCCTCCCCCCCACATTCATGTTCTCATTTTTAAGTAGTATTGCTAGACACACACACACAAACACATACACAAAACCTACTGAGTCTGTTCAGTGTTGCTAATATGTGTATGTATCTTAAGACCTCCCACTTGGGATTTGATAACCTATCAGGGGGATCATCCCTGGAGAAAACTGATTTTTCCTCTCAGCAACTGTTTAAACCATTTATTGCCCGTAGCTCTTTGTCTGGGGGTGGGGGCTGTGGTGGTTTTAGTTGCTTGTCTTCTGTATGATTTCACATTTGAGTGTTTGGTGCTGTTGGGAAGGCTGAGGAACCTTTAGGAGTTGGAGCCTTGCTGGAGAAAGCACATCACTGGGGGCAGGCTTGCCTGCCTTCGGGTTCACTCTCTGCTCCGTGTTTTCTGTTGAAGATGTGATCTCTCAGCTTCTTGTGCCTGTTTGACTCCCTCCAGAATTATAAGCCAAGATAAACTTCCATCCTTAAGTCTTGTTTGGTCAGTGTTGTGGCAACCAAAAGAAAGCAATACAGCATCTTGTAAAACTCATCCCTCCACGTCATGTCAGCTCGTGTGGTTATTATGTGGGTCTTCTTTAGAGAGCCGTATTGTTAAAACTTCATGGGTGCAGCATCCCCATCGTGATTAGAGGATGCTCTCTCACAGCTGGCATCCTGGTCCTCTGGTTCTTATGGTGTTTCTGCTCCCTCCTCTGTGATGTTCCCTGAGCTTTAGGTGTGCAGATTACATTGTAGACGCACCAGCTGGGGCTGGGGACGCCACAGTCACTTACTCTGTGCGGTTTGGCCAGTTGTGGGTCTCTGCAACACCCCTCTGCTAGAAAAAAAATCCCTCTTTGATGAGAGCTGCAGGCCACATTTTAAGTTGTGCCCTATGGTCTGGGTGCTTCTCATTTATCTAAGGTACCAATCCTTTGTCAGGCGTGTGGTCTGCACATGCTCACCCCTGCTCTGTAGTGTAACTTGTGTTTTAATGGGGTCATCTGCGGAGCAAGCACTTTGATTTTGTTGAAGATTGATTTTCCATTTTTTTCCCTGTAGGTTCTGCTTTTATTTCAAATATATTTTTTTGTCTTGGGAATTATTTAAAAGCATGTGGTTAACTTCCAGATATTGGCATTTTTTTAAATGTTCTTCCAGTTACTGAGTTTTAATTATACCGCAATGAACACTCTATGTTTATCAAAAGTAATGTATACATTGGTGGCAAATATCACTCAGTGGTATTTAAAAACAGTCATAAAACTTTAAATGGAGCATTAATTCATTTAGAATATTGATTAAAATATTTTTAATTAATAAAAATTTATTAATAACAAATAAATCTTAAGATTCTTGTTCATAGAATTTAGAATGTGTGAAATCATTTCTGGCTTTAGATAAGAAATATCTGAAACAAATTGATAGAACATACTTGAAAATAAACAGCTGTATGGTTTTTTAAGAACAAAAGAAGCAGGTCTATGAAGAGGAGAAATAACTTATACGCTAGAAATGAGTGTTGCACTTACATGCTGAAGGAATAAGATGACAGGGAATGGCTGTGCGATATGGGGCTCAGAGAATGTTACCACAGTGGCAGCAAGGGAAGTCAAGCTGTGCAAAGCTACCTTAAGAACTGAGTCACGTAATTAAATTCATAGGAAGGGACAAAATTTCCACCTAAAGTGTTTTCGAAAAGAGAACAGAAATGTATTACTGTTTTGAATAAATGGGGAGGACCTTCCCTGAAATCAGCTAGACAGGTGTCGAAGGGAGTTAAAGTCTGTAAGTTCTTAGAAAAGCTGAAAAGAGACTCAAGGGAGTTATGGTAAGATAATTGACAGTGATCTTGACCTGAACGGGAGGACTGGAGAGTAGTATCTAGTATCTATTTTATAGGGTCATCTATTTTATAGTATCTATTTTATAGTATCTATTTTTAATATCCTCTTTGGCAGGTGTGTTGCTGATTCTTTTACACATATCTCATTGCCCACAAGAGCTCGGTCCAGTGGTTAAATAAGATTTCCTCAATTTTAACCCAAACCGAAGAAACTGATGGTTGGGATTAGCTGATTTGCTCAGTAGTGGGGGTGTGAGAAGAGGGGCCCTTGGGCTTTGAATATACGTCTGATTGGTTGAAAACTACGTCAATAAATGCTGAGCCTGCCCACACAGATCAGGAAAATGCCCTCTTCCCTGAAGATGTTATACCTGCACTCCAAGAACGTGTATGTGCTCTTTGCCGCCTCCTCTGACGATGTCATGTGATTTGCCCCAGACATGCCTGAAGAACCACGCTGTGCGTCTTAAGTCTTTGTGGCACTATCTTTGCCCAGTGTCCTCTGAAAAGTCTCCACGCTTGTCAGTCCAGGTCAGGTGTCCCTCTTCTAAAATGCTTGTGACTACAGGTGTTCCAGACTTTATGACCTTCAGATTTTGGGCTATTTGCTACACTTTACCAATGGAGCATGCACAGTGTGAAATGTGTAATTTGAAAGGCCCCAAATTCCAAGCACTTGTGTGGCACATTATGATTGAAAAATTTTGAACCATTTTTGGTGTTTGGATTTCTGAATCAGGAATGTCCAAACTATGTACCTTTTCCTTTTTCAAGCAATTTCTCTTTTGTTCTATTACTAGCATTGAAGAAAATAATGGGTATTTCTTTAAAATCTGGGCCCAGGAAAATCGTAATTCCCGCCTTTTATCTTCATCTTTCCCTCATTGAGAAAAGGATCAGGAGACCCAGACAGCCTCTTTGCCAGTGTCAAGTTTGTGCTCCCTTATGTGATCGCTTCCTGTTACTATGGGTTTTCTTTTTAGTAAATGACCTTGAAGTACATTCTTTGGCTTGAAGTGTGCATTGTCTGATATTAATATAGCCTGTGCAGCCTTATTTTGCATGCTAGCTGTGTGGTATGCTTTTCTCCCATCCAAAAAAATTAATACTGTTATAAAATGTATCTTGTAACTTATTTGTTTACCAGAGAAAGAAGAGGGAGAGAAAGAAGAAAGATGGAGGGAAGGAGTGGGGAGGGAGGGAGAGAGAGAGAACTGTAAAGGCCAGAATCTGATACTTGGTAATCAGGTGTCTTCCCTTATCACTCTGTGCCTTCTGTTTTGGGATAAGGTCTTTCACTGAGCCCATAGCTTACTGGTTGGCTGGCCTGGCTGGCCAGTGAGCTCCAGGGCTCTGCCTGCCCCTGCTCATGCCCTGTGTTTTACATGGGTGCCGGGGATCTAACTGCCATGCTTACATGGCAGGTGCTTTACTGACTGAGCCCTCTCTCCAGACATGGTTATTAGTTTTTGGCTTTATAGGGTTACTATTATAGCCGGTTTTGTTAATTTGAACCACATTCAGAATTGTGTTTTGTAGAGTAATTATAAATTAATATTTCATTGAACTTTCTACATCGACATAGGAGAGAGAAGAAAGTCATTTATCAACTAATTAGTAACATTTCCAAGTAAGGAGCAATGTATGTAGGAGGGATGAATTTCAAACACATTTAAAATATTATTGGTTTATTCCCCAAGTGTTTAACATTATTTTGCTGGCATTTAAACCCATGACATGAAGATACAAAGACCCTGTGTGGGATAGGTTTTTGTCGACTCGATACAAACTAGAGTCAAATGGGAAGAGGGAACCTCAATTGAGAAACTGCCTCCATCAGATTGACTTGTAGGCAAATCTTTGAGCCATTTTCTTGATTAATGATTTATATGGTAGTTACTCCTGGACTGGTGCTCCTAGGTTGTATGAGAAAGCAGACTGAACAAGTCATGAGGAGCAAACCAGTAAGGAGCACACTCCTCCGTGGCCTCTGCTTTAGTTCCTGCCTCCAGTATCCTACCTCGACTTCTTGCCCTGATGTCCCTAGATGATGGACCGTGAACTGTAATGCAGCTGAAATAAACCCTTTCCTCCCCGAGTTGCTTGTGGTCTTAGTGTCTTTACCACAGCCCAGGAAGCAAGCTAATACAGACCCTGAGTTTTAAACTACAATATAAGTACTACAGCAAAATTCCTGAGTCTTTTAATGAACAACTGTAGAGTGTACCCAGGACAGAGCTTTGTTTTGAGCAGAGGTAATATAAGGCCGAATTCTACACTAAATTTTGTTATGTTCCATGTAATTAAAATATTGATGACAGCTATATTCGCTTCTCGTTATGGGTCTCAGAGGACTAATTAGTGTACCATAAGACTCTTACCTAGTCAGAGAGAAACAGCTCTTGCTTATATTTGTATCGCCAATGCTTGTTTTAGACCTTGCAAATAGCATCTTCCAAGCAATATAAGGAGTTCTTTTAGTTTTTCTTTTTAGACATTTGTGTTTTTGATATTATATATATATATACAATTTATTTTGTAGGCTAGTCTTTAATTTACAAATTTTTATAGTTTTATGTGATCTAGTTATGGCTGTGAATTTATTATTAGTCTATTATAAAAGTGATCTTGTAGCCATCACAGTACATAAACTTTAGGTTCTTGACAACCATTTCCTAGTTTGGGGTTGTGTTAATTTTGACCTCTTGGGTTTCCCCTCTGTAACATGGAAGCAATGGGAGTGGATACTTTGACATTTTCGTTGATAGCTGTGCACTACTCAGATACACTTTTTGTTTTTGAGACAGGATCTTTAGCCCAGGCTAGTGTCAAACCCTCATTGAGTATTTGAAGATGTCTTGAACCTTTGGGCCTCCTGCTTTTACCCTTGGGTACTGAGATTCCAGGAATGTGCTCCTACACTGGGTTAAGGACTTGCTGGGGAACCCAGGGCCTTGTGCTGCTAAGGCCCTTACTCTTCCTACTGAATCCCATCCCTAACTCATTCTCTGTTTCTGTGTAACGTCACTGATGACTCTCACTTAAGTCAGTCCCTCTTCTGCACTAGCGAAAGAAGATATTCACCCAAAACTAGTTTAAGAAAGAGATTTATTTGGGAAGGAGGAGTCCAGGAGAGTGGCTGCCCCTGCCAGAGTGGGAAAGGACAGCCAGCAAGTGAACTGACAGGGGGACTTATATGGGGCTTCTTAGGGTCATTGTTTCCCAAGGAGATTTTTTGCTCAGGGATTGGTTAGTTTTCCTGCTCAGGGATTCATTAGTTTACCTGCTCATGGGCAGAATTGGCTCTGGTTTTAGGGGCCAGGACATATCTCTTTCACTGGTTCTGATTCTAGGGCCAAAGTGTGTTTCTTGATAAAAATTTGAGTACCAGACTTAGTGCTTATTTTTTTTAAATTTTGTAGCATAATTAATGAGTCTTTGAAGAAAGAAAATGGGATCTTGAGATAGAATAAAGGTAGGGATCCAGTTGGCGACAATCTGGTGGTTTGTAAAGAGATGGGTCATGGCTGTCTGAACTGAAGACTACATGAGAGACACAGAAAAGCTAGGTGACTAAAATGGCTTGTATTTATAATGCTTTAAAATGTCACAAACACTATAATGCACATTTTCTGTTTTGCTACCCATTAAGGAGGTGGATAAGCAGATGGATCAGGTAGATGGATTTCTGTTTTGTATGAGGAAATAGAGATCTTAAGACCCTGTCTTAGTCAGGGATGAGGGAGCAATGGCTTGCTTACATGTGAACCAAAGCAGGATATACAAGCTCAGTGCTCTGTATGGTTGTTTTACACCAACGGTAGGCAGCACCCCGCCATGCATTAGTCTATGGCATGGATGGGGTCAGGCAGTAGGTCAAAAATGCTTACAGGTACATGTGAGTACCTGGAAATGCTTTTTCTGAGGACATGGTGTGTTGATGTTTTTTGGAGGTCCGTTCTGGTGATTGATGGGAGCAGAGAAGGGCTCATATTTGACACCATGCTAAAGACTCTTCCAGTTAATGTTAGCGATCAGTATGTTAAGGATCCTGGACACACACCTTTAAACTGAGTTCCCTCTCTATACCTCTGAAGGACCTGGGAGAAGCAAAAGTGTGTCTCTGTTTTCTCTTTTCGCTCTCTCCTGCGTTGGTGGTACTTTCCTTGCTCTCTTTCCAGCGTGGCTTTGCATCACTGCTGTGTCTGTTCAGTGGTCTTTCAAGTCGTGATTAGTATTCCAGTCCCATAAGCACTGTGAGGCTGATTTTCAGGCCCCTTGGAGCAAAGGTGGCTTGACTGAATCCTCTCGAAGGCTGTGTTGTCAGAGGCCTGAAACCACTGCACTTCGCAAAGCTTGGAACCTGAGATTTTTAGGGAACTGAATTTAAAACCACGTGGCCACACTGCCTCATAAAGCTATTTCTGCTGTGTGATGTTTCAAAGGGAACTTAAACTGCCGTAGTCTTCCTCTCCTAATTCCTAATTCCCTGATAAACTCGTACTCTGTGTTATTAAATTCAAAGAAAGTGATTAGTTTCCACCATAATTGGGAGCCATAGTAAGTTAATGGACTTTGGAAAGTATAAGGACCTCTCTGGTACCACACAGGCTAGCTGGTACATCAGCAGTTTCTTGCCTGGCTCTGTTTACTGACTATGCCTCATGGTGTGAACCTCATGTCTGGGTGTTTTAGTTTCCTTCTAAATAGAAAGGGGGAAAGGAAGGCAGGCGGGACAAGGGAAAGAAAGCCTTGTTTGTGCTCCATCGACACAGAGTGTTTAAAGATAGTAGGATAGTCAGTAAAGGATTTTCACCAAAATATGCTATTTACTAGTTGAAATTTTTATGTTTTTAAATGCACGTTTTAAAAATGCTATCTTAAAATGACAGTAAGGTTTTAAAAACCATCTGGATATGGTGGCACATGTTAGTAATTACAGTACTTGGGAGGCAGGGCAGGAAGATCAGGAGTTGAAGGCACTGCATAATGCCTATACATATACATATGCACTACATAATGGGCTTGAGAAATATCCTGTGTCCACCCCTGCCCCTCCCAAACCAACCCACCATTGACTCTTTATGTATATGATTGCTTAGCATTCTTATTTTTCAGAATAGTCTGTTTAGAGACCCCTTTACTGTTGGATTCGACAGGTATGACGAGGCTGATCTACTGCGTCTAGAGGGAGAGTTTACCGAGATCTCAGGTTAAAGGAGCCTGAAATTGACTTCCCATTAAGTCTAGGCTATTTGTGTTGATTCCTACAGAGTAGAAATGTGCTTGAAGTTGACTGTGTTCTTCTGGGCCATCTGAAGCCGCTCCTCCCTTGTCTTTTGTAGCTTGAGACGGTGGGATGGCAGCTCAACCTGCAAATGGCTCACTCGACTCAAGCAAAACTTCAGTCTCCTCAGGCTGTGCTGCAACTGGGAGTAAGCCAGGAGGACTCCAAGGTGAGAAACTGTGCCCTGGTGAAATGTTTGGTAGGTCCTTTCCTCATTGATAGAGGAGTCTGGCTTTAAAAACGTAAGTGTAAATCAGCTACAACAGCTTAGCTTGCAATGTGCTTCTCTTATAGACCATTTTATAATGTCTTTTCATTTGTGTGAAATAAAAATTTAATGGAGTCGCTATGAAATTGTTGGTTTTGGTGCCCCCTCCATGTGTTTTAAACTGTACAGTGCATGCATAAAGAGAGAAGGACATTTGCTGTTTGGATGGTTGGATGGTTCGAATGGTTGGATAATCTGAACTACATTTTGGGTATAGTCTGTTTTTGTGTTTCCGTCCTAACTCTCACAAGATAGATTTTTGCATTAGCTTACATCAGAGGGCACCTCCTCCTTTAGTATCAACTTTACAACAGCATGAACATCATTAGCAAAGGTGAAAGAAGTTTTGTGGAAGGTTCCCCACTGTGGCATGAAGAGGAATATGTTTCAGATATAATGAGAACTACCTATTATATTTTATATTGTAATTATCCTTTTAAGATAGAAAAGGAGAGTAAGCCCCTCCCCCAATAGATGAGACTTTGTGTTATTTTGAGATGTTTGAATAGAGCTGGGCATAGGGTGCTCTGGGGGATCTGAGGATGCAGAGGCTACAGTGACTGAATGAATGTTTTCTTCCTGTAGCTGTCTTTATAATGGGATAGAATGCACTATGATAGCATGTTCACAATTAGGTATTATATCATAGGCATTTGTGTCTTTTTGAAGAACTAGACCAGTAGCTTGCCCAGGATATATAACCAGAAAATATTAATATGATTTAAGTCATATTTAATGTATTAGTTTCATACAGTGTTCCAAAATAATTTCCTTTCACGCATTTCACTGGAAAATGATACAAACTTAACCTTAGTAGTGACGTAATTGTGTCATGGTACCTAATCTTTGTAAGACTTTCTTTCCTATAGCATGTGTGTGTATCTTATAGTGTTTGATGCAATAGGGTTTTTATCTGTGAGGATTGCATGTCTACTGTGTATAAAGTACTTACTCCAATGTGGTAAACTATCAGTACTGGCTGTTATCACCATCATCAGATGTACAATGTAGGGAGCTAAAATCAATCAATCAGTCAATCAGTCAATCCATTTACTTCAGGCCAAAGTTCTTGCTAAATTGATTTGCTAAGGTAGTTACTGTCATTTACTTTTCTCTTTCTGTCATCTTTCTCTCTTTTTTCTCAATATACTTTTAATATTTATGCTTACTGGGAATTCAAGAGCAAAAGAACAGCCTGGGAAGTCTCTTTCCCTCCTGTAAACCAAGGAAGGTGTTCCTTTAGGTTTGGCGGAATGGTTTGGAAGGCATTGGAGTAGACTGGGGCTCACCATGGCATGTTTAAGTAGCCCTGTGCTGTCTCTGTTTGATCTCTTAATGACTACTGTATATTAACTTCAGGTAGCTACAGAGCTACAGCACTATGTGAGCTAAGAGATATTATTTTCAGCAAATATTAGAAATACTTTCAGCACCAAGGATTTCATAGTGCTTCTCTTTGGGGTGCTCAAGGCCTCCCAGCTCCATTACATATGTCTATAAAACCATGCCTTTATGTCTGTGTGTCCATGTCATTGTGAGGGGGTGAGAATAAGGCAATAATACTTCAGCAAGACAGTCATTTTTTAAATTCATATTGCCTAGAAAATCGATACAGCTGTGAAATCTAGATCATTTGTGATATGGGTTCAAGTATATTTACATTTTCTATGTGTTTCTCTTTAGAAATTTTGGTGGCATCTTATTACATATGAGCATTATTTAGCCTTGTGGTATGCAAAACTAACACCACTGTCTTTCACAGTAGAAGAGCAAGGAGAGCAGCACCCACTGTGAGGGCTGTGAGCGCTGTGAGCTCTTTATCCTATGTGCAGATTGAGTCATTTCTTATCTTGCCCCCTCCTATGGCACCGTGTGGACTTGACCCAGCTTAATATTTCCTAGACAGTAGACACACAATGAAATGTAAAACCACTGTCAACCTGGGCAGGAGCATGCTGGGTCCAAGTGATTCTGGCCTCAAGGAACAGTTGACAGCTGCATCGTCTACTCAGCTAAGTGCTGAGTTCTGCCTGGAGTTGGATTTTTTTGTTTACATTTCCCTGTTATCATGATTTTATCCTTTTATTTCTGCTTCATGTGGCTGTTGGATGTTTCTGTTATTAAAGACCACAGACAGCATTGTGCTGCCTCTCAGTTTCCTATGTTCTGAGTGAGACTTCCGGAATTTTTAATAGGTCAAAGTGAAAGAGCAAGGACATGGAACAGGTTGTGAAAACCATAGCAAAGGGGGAGCTGCTGTTGAATATTAGGCCTTGGGACTACTTAGGTTATAATGGAAAGTGCTGCAAAGTACAAAATTATCATATTGTAAAATCATTCATCTAAAATAGTTAGCTGTAAGTGGAAATTCTTTTAAATATGTATTTAATAGAATAGTTACCCTGAAAATATACACGTATTGAGATCCTGATAGGATGAGAGTCAGAGTAAATGAGAGACTAGCTGGACAGTGTTCACACAGTGCCGTTTACCCAAGAGTCTAGTTTCTAAGGAGCAGGTTTTCCTGGTGTCAGCTTACAGCTCAGGAACCCATTGCTTGCAATGGAGTTTTCATTTGCTTTTATTCTAGATAACATTGTTTGGCCATGTTATCTTTGCCCTAAGAATATTTCTGTCTCAAGGCTTTCCTGTTTTGCTACTAATTTTATCATGAAAAGTGGATGATTGTAGCTTTTGGACCGATCTATAGGCTAGTTAATTTCAGCCAATGCCCTCTGTACCTGTCAAGTGCATTCTGCAAAGTAAGGTGATTTTCTAGTTCACAGACAGTTTAAAATAAGTTTTGTTTCGTTATGGTTTTGTTTGGTCTATTTCATTAGGGGGCAGTAGAGCACTTTGCCTGCCTAACCATTTCTGGCATTCACAATGTTATTTAACATAACATTCAAAGTAGTTGTGGGAAATGCTAAGTGTTTATGTTTCTAATCTGTATATAACAATGGAGTTCTCCTGTTTCCATCAACAGAATTAATGCCAATTAAACAGATATGTATAGAACAAATAAATGAGATCAGCATGAGTCAGCTTTTGTTAATTTGCCTGTGATCATTTGCCAAAATGTAATTTATTAAAAAGCCTTCTGCACTGTTGACTTTTTTGTTTCATTCTGTCACTTACATTTATTTCTTTACCAGCAAATGAAATAAAATAATCCCCAAGATAAATGAATGACTCTGTTGGGGAATAGTTTAAACTACTTCCAGGCTAATTATAGTCTGTGGAATTAAAAAAGTAAATTGTGGAGAATACAATGTCATTTCTAACAAATGCTGGTAATTTTGAATATCATCAATGCTTTGAATATTCTAAAACACCAAAATACTTAAAATCTACATTTAATTTCCTTATCAGTTTGTTACTCAACAGAATTCTGTTTTATTAATGTAGCGATTAAAATTGTGTTTCATTCTTTATCCACAACTAAGATAAAATGATTTTCACAGCAAACTTTAATTTCTCTTAATGCTAAACTGTACTGTACTTAGGGTGCAAAAGGTACTTATGGATAAGTAATTACGATTTTGAGTAAAATATAGATATTTTCATGCTGGTGTCTGAGGTAGATATCTTCTTCATTCCAACTGACTGGTACATTCTGTTTAGAGAAAGAAAATGAACTTTACTCTTTTACTGTTTATAGTTTTTTCTAACTGCGCTGAGAACATGCTAGGCGTGTGCTCTACTGCTCGACCACCGAGCTGCCTCCCACCCTTCTATTCATTTGCTCTGTGCTAGACACTAGATATTGTTAGGTGTGGGTGTTTAAAGCCTTTCTTCCCATCATGACTGTTATTCTTTGATGGAGAAAGGGAAGTTCAGAGAGGTTAAATCCATTTCCAAGGGCATAAAGCTAGTAATCTGTACATCTAGAATGAGAAGCCAGGCCATTTTCCTACAGTGTTGATTGGTGGGTACTGGATTATTTTCCTTTATTACTGATTTAGTGGTCCATTCTGTAATATGTATACATATTTAAAGACCTTGGGGTTTTAAATTTGGGGGTTTATTGTTTTTTATCTTCTCAAGATTATGTAGATTCTGGTTCCCTTTTCCTGTTTTTGGAATTCAGTTAGGACAGCTGAATAGTTTGTCGTTGAGAGATACTCATTTAGTCCTGCAAAGCAAGTGTATGTTTTTGTGTGGATGATACTTCAGTAGACCCTACTTTTTTTAAAAAAGCAAATCTTGGTATAAGGTCATAAGGATTAGATTATGTCATTGCATTATGCCTTTAAAACAGAGTATGCTACTTAAAGGAGAAACATACTGATTTATTAGGATGGATGTCTCAATAAGGAAAAAATATGTGCTAGTCAAATCTTGAACTCTTGTCATGGCAATTTAAAATACTTTGATCTCCTTAAAGGTGATATAATATAGATTGAATTAGATGTACCTAAAATGTTCTCTAATGTAGGTCAGAATTTCCTAAATGTATTTTAAGGTATCCTATAGCACATCTTTATTAGCATAAATCACATTAAAGGATACTTTCTTATTCTTGATAGTGTAGTCAAGATGATCTATGTGATTGGGGCACAATTCAAATGTGAAAAAGAACTCATTTCATTTTTAATCTCTGCTGGAAGCTTTTTTATTATATATATTTAAGTTATACTATCTACTATGTTAATATAAATATTCAAAATAACTGATTCCTGTAGATGAGCAAATTAGGGAGACTTTTACTTCCTATAGGTAGCTTTTTTGTATGTGTGGTAAAAGCATCTAAAATATATTTTCTCAGTGAAGTGTCAGTGTATTTTTGATCCATCTCTGCAGTCTTGGGATGAAACCCAGAGATCATGGTAGATAATTGTTTTGTTGTGTTCTTGAATTTGGTTTGTGTAATGGTCTGTTCTGTCCCTTTAAGAGACAAGTCCCACCCACTCCGCCCTCCCCATCCCCTGAGGCAAGCTGAGCTTTCTTCCACTTCCAACCTGAGTTCCTTCCTTTTGTCTCTCTCCTGAAGAGGCAGCTTCTGCCTTGCTCACTTCTCCCCTTCACCCCCCTCTGCTCTTCCCTTCTCCCCTTCCTCCCTTTCCCTTTCCCCTTCATAACCTACTAAATAAATACCCACTTTCTCTGCATGGCATGCTTAATAGGTCTCTGGCCCTCGTGGCCCACTGCCACCACTTGGGGAACTGCAGCGTTTTATTTTTACTATAACAGTTTGCAAGTATTTTATTGAAAATGTTTGCTCTATGTTCATAAGGAATATTAGTCTATATTCTTTTTTGGTGATCTTTGTGTGGCTTTGATATCAGTGTAATAATGGGTTCATAAAAGTAATTAGGACATGTTTCTTCAGTTTTTATTTTGTAGAACAATTCGAAGAGTATCAGTGTTAATTCTTTGGGGATCTAATAGAATTCTGCACTAAATCCATCTGGTCTGGTCTTTTGGTTGGGAGATTTTTTTTATTGCTTCTTCAATTTCATTAGGCTGTATGAGTCTTTTTACATTGTTTGTTTTATCTTGAATTAACTTTTATAGGTCATATATATCAAGAAATTCATCTATTTGTCTTAGGCTTTCCAGTTTGGTGGACTATAGATTTTTAAAGAATGTTCTTATGATTCTCTGGGTTTCTTAGGCATTTATTCTAAGTTTCCCTTTTCATCCCTTATTAATTTGGATAGTCTTTCTATATCTTTTGATTCTTTGGCCAAAGGCTTGTCAATCTTGCTGATTTTCTCAAAGAACCAACTGTTCATTTTACTGACCTTTATATTGTTGTTTTTGTTTCTATTTCATTGATTTTATGCCTGAGTTTAGTTTTTTGTCCCATCTACTCTTCAGATGTTGTTTCTTCTTGTTTTAGAGCTTTGAGTTGTATTGTTAAGTGATTAATATGACATATTTCCAGTTTTTATATGTAGGCACTAACTTGCCTATTAGAACTGCCATCATTGTGTCCTATAGGTTTGGGTAGGTTGTTCTTCATTTTCAATCAGTTTCAAAACGTTTTAAATATCCCTCTTAATTTGTGCCTTCGCCCCATTGTCATTCAGCAGTGAGCTGTTCAATTTTCATGAGTTAGGATGTTCTGCTGTTCATATTGTTGTTAATACCCAGGATGCAGGGTGTTGTTTCAGTTTTCTTGTGTCTATTGAGACTCACTGTGTCCTTGAATGTGGCCAGAGTTGAAGAAAGTTTCATAAGATGCTAGAAAGAAAATATAGCATTTAGTGTTTGGGTGAAATGTTCTGTAGATGTCTATTAGGACCATTTGATTTATAATGTTATTTAACTTCAGCATTTCTCTGTTTTGTTTTTATCTGGATGACCTGTCTGCAAGAGTAGATAGAGTATTGAAGTCAACACCACTATCACTGTGAAGGATCAATATGTGATTTTTAGCTATAGTAGTGCTTCTTTATGAACTTTGGTGCCGTTGTGCTTGGTGCATACATGTTTAGAATTATAATATAATCTTGGTGGGGTTTTTTTGGATATATAAGTAGTGCCTTTCTATATGTCTTCTGACTAGTTTTGGGTTGAAGTCTATTTTGTCAGATATTAAAATTTGTTGAGATAGCTACACCTGCTTGCTTCATGTATCTAGTTTCTTGGAATACCTTATTCTATCCTTTTACTGTAAGTGCTTTCTACCTTTTGAGGATGAGCTGTATTTCTTGTAAGCAGCCAGAAAGATGGATTCTTTTATAATCTGGTTTATTAGTCTGTCTTTTTATTGGAGAATAGATAATACTAATATTGATGAGTTATTAATGAGCTGTGTTTTATTTTTAATTCCTGTTGTTGTGTGCCCTTTTCCTTTTGATAACTGTTCTCTTGATTATTTTGTGTGTGTGTGTGTGTGTGTGTGTACTCATGGGTATACTTGGTATAGTTAACCTTCTCTTCAGACAGAAATTTTCCTTCTAGTACCTTCTGCAGAGCTGGATTGGTACATTCAAATTGTTTAAAGTTGTTTTTATTGTGAAATGTTTTTCTTTCTTTGTAGATTGTGAATGATAGTTTTGCTGGGTATAATACTCTGGCATGTGTAGTTTGTCAGAGCTTGTAGTGTAGTTGAAGTTTCTCTGTGTCTCAGCATTTGCTTCCCAAATAACCACTCATAGTCATAATATTAATTATAAATGCTCAGTTGATAGTTCAGGCTTGTTATTAACTAGCTCTTACAACTTAAATTAATCAACTTCTATTAATCTATATGCTGCCCTATGCTTGTGGCTTTTACCTCTCTTGCAAGCCCTGCTTCCTCCATCTGGCTGGTGACACCTTTGATTTTGCCTTTTCTTCTTTCCAGCATTCTCTCTGTCCTGAAAATCCTGCCTAGTTATCACTCAGCTAGCTTTTTTATTAACAATGAGAGCAATGCATATTTACAGTGTACAAAGATTATTCCAGAGTATTGTAGAAATCAGTCCAGGTTCTCCTGGCTTTTAGAGTCTCCTGGAAAGTCATGTGTTATTTTAATGGATCTGCCATTATATGTGACTTTGTCTTTTTCCCTTGCAGCTTTAAAATTTCTTTAAATATTTTGAGATTATAATAGAGTTATATCATTTCTCCCTTTCTTTTCCTCCCTCCAGACACTGCCAAATACCCCTCCTTGTGCTCTTTCAAGTTTCTGTTCTCTTTTAAAATTAATTCTTGTTAGATAATACACATATTTATTTCTAAATACATGACTACAATCTACTCAGTCTGTATAATGTTACTCATATGTATATGTTTTCAGGAATGACCACTTAGTATTGACTAAACAGTTGGTGTGCTCTTTACTGGGGAAGAGTATATTTCTCTGCTCTCAGCATTCCTTAGTTGCCTGTAGTTCTTTGTGTAGGTTTGAGACCTCATGGGCTTTCCCCCATCTATGTTAACATGTCTGTTTTTGTTTTTCTCTGTGCAGCCTTTAATACGTTTTGTTTATTCTGTACAGTAAGTGTATCAATTCTATGTGTTCTGGAGCATTTCTTTCATGCTCCTGTCTATTTATGTTCTGTCTGCCTCTTGTACCTTGATGCATAATGCTTTCTTTGGTCTGGGAAAGTTTTATTAAAAGTAAAATTCTTTTACTTGTGTATCTCTCCTTCCTTTATGCCTATTATTCTTAGATTTGGTCTTTTCACAGTGTCCCAGTTTCCTGGAGGTTTTGTGCCTGGGTGTTTCTTTTAGATTTAACATTTTCTTTCAACTATCTGTTTCTTCTACTTATCTTCAAGACCCCAAATTCTCTCCTCTGTGTTGTAACCTGTTGATGAGGCTTACCCCTGAGGTTTTGGTTTGGCTTCTTGGGTTTTTCATTTCTAATTTTATATCAGTTTGGTGGGCTTGTTGTTGTTATTGGTAGTGATGTGTGTGTGTGTGTGTGTGTGTGAGAGAGAGAGAGAAGATATTCTACTTGTTAAATTCTATTGTCATGTTTTGAAGTATTTTCATATTTCATTCAACTTTATGTTTTCATGAAGGCATTTATTCCTCCTTTTCCTCCTTGAGCATATTCATAATTGCTGGTTTGAAGTCCTTGTCTTACGCTTCAGCTAAATTGTGTTTCTCAGGACCTATTGCAATAAGGTTGCTGGCTTCAGGAGGAAGCATATTGTCTTGGCTGTTCTTGTGTTTCTGCACTGGGATCTAGGCATCTGGAGTTAAGATATTTGAGGCATCTAGTCTTTGTTGGGTGAGTGTTCCATTCTTTCATTGCTGTTGCCCATTCTGGGACCATCCTAGCCAAGTGTATCTATCAGCTGTGGGTTCCTTGGAAGAGAGTGGTTCTGTTGGTTAATACAGATCACAGAGGATGGATATGGGTTAGAAGCAATGGCTGAAAGGGATGGCAGAAGGACTAAGAGGGACTGTGGGCCCTAGGTCTGCACCAAGATGCTGGGTCCCAAGGGAATGTAGATGGGCTGGGGGAAGGGCTCAGGCTGGCATGATGCAGCAGGTCAAAACAGGCTGGAGAGACCAGCATGGCAAGGAGGATGATCCAAGTAGTGTACCTGGGTCTTAGCCAGATATGGTGGCTATGGAGCTCCTGGTAGAGTTCTTCTGCTAGTCAGGCAGGGAGTCCCAAAGAAAAGGAGATGGGTCTGAAGGAATAGCTGAAAATGGTGACAGAAAAGAACTGGGGAGCATGGCTTGGGCCTGAAGTTTATTCTTTACTGAATGAATCCTTTCTTGTCTGTCTGTTGGTAAGACCCCCTTAGAATTTTCTCCAGTATTCCTTTAGTGTGTCCTAGAAGATCTTTATTTCTTCATCATTTTCAAAGGATAACTTAGTTGGATATAGTAATTTTGGTTAGCAAGTATTTATTCGTGGGGCTTGATTTTTTTTCTGTTTTCTATGAGTCAGTCTTTCATGATTTCTTCTGAAAGACTTGATGTGGTTTTGATGAACTTGCCTTTGTGAGTTGGTCCATCTTCCTTTCATCCCTGAGTTTTCTTTCCATGTCCTACACTCTTGTCCTTTTAATTACAGTATGTCGGGG
>LOJH01013262.1:0-15287 GCA_001685095.1 Ellobius talpinus | reverse complement strand
GTGTGTGTGTGTGTGTGTGTGTGTGTGTGTTTGTTGGGAGACTGAGCATCTCATTTCAAGCCATAATAGCTGCAGATGTCTCCATCATATCTCTACCCTTCCAAGAGTCCAACAGCGCTAACAGCTGTAGTAGTAAACTTGGAACTCAAGATTGTCTTCATGAAGTCTGACCATTGCTCTGGAGTAGGGCTTTTCTTGTTCTTGAGATATGACAATTAGAGAGATTTGTTTCCATACACCTAAATGTATGGTGATACCACAGGGACAGGACTAACCTCAATAGACTTTCTTTTTCAAGAGGAATAGGAGGGATTTGTCACTATGGTTGGAAGCAATTTTGAAATCCTTCCAGATAGTTACTGCAAGATTATGTATTATATTTATAATCCTAGGAATGTGAATGTTCTTGGGCTAGATGTCTGTTTTGTCAGCGCATTTGTTTGCTATTGAATGTGTTCTCTAAAGCTCTGAACTGACTCCCTTTTGGGTCATTCTTCCTTTTTCCTTGTCACCTGTAGCTACTTCTAAAGATGGTATTAGAAAAATAACTTCCTCTATGAGCAACATTTTCAAGTCTACAAAGTCAATGTAGAGGCCTGTTTGAATTTTAAATAATTTCAGTCCCTTTTAGCCTGGTTGTCATCACCTTGGCCAGTATAGCTCTCTTAAAGTGTTGTGAACTGGCTGTTAATCTAATCCCATCCAACTTGGCCAAAATCCATACATACCTAGCATTGCTTTGGAGCCCATTCCTGTGCCTAGACTTAGTTTGCATATATCAGGCTGCCTTGGGACAACTTCCTTAAGATTGGAGGAGACTTTAGCTTTAACAGGTCCTAGGAGGCACACCTACAATTGCGTAGAGGCATTAACTACAGGTGTTCCATGTGTCCTTGGATCCAGAGGTCCAGATTGCACTGTCCTTGGAGAGTGCTTTGTTGCGAGTTCACTGACACTGGGGAGGAGGCCTGAAGCCCACACCCTGGTATTTCTTTACTTTCCTCCATTATTTGCTTGTCATGAGTTGGATTCCCCTTAGCTTATATTTTTCTTACTCAGTTGCATTGGTACGTAGAGAGCTGGATAGAACCAACTGCTTTTCAGCATTCTGCCTGGAGGATCTCACAGGGATGCAAAAGTGAAACTTTTGCCTTCTGACTTACACTGACAATGTAATTTTGCCGATTATTTTTGTTACTTTTTACCCTTTGTTTTTGTTTTCAGCATCCAGTAACAGTTTTGCTACCATTTCCCAGCTTTTGCCGATAGTTTGATCATTGTTTTTTTTTTTCCAAACCTCTAGACCCCTGTTGTAAAGTCATATATTTTATTTTTTAAAGTATGGCAAGATCATGTTTCTGGTATGAGAAGTTAGCAGCTGCTGGATAAGAAACCACTCCAACTCAGAGGTCTGAAGCATTACCCTCCAAAACTGGTCATGAGTCTATGGTGGGCAGGGTAGTTTGGTGGCTGGGACCAGCAGGTCTCCAGGGACTACTTTCTCATGCCCCAGCAGAGCTGGCTCAGATGACTTCTTTCAGTGCGAGAAGAGTGTCCTGCCTCGTGCTTCTCTTCATTTATTTACTTAGTCTGAGCTTGTTCACATGTTCAGAAGGACAGAGGCCTCTTGAAGAGAAGGCAAGAATAGGCACACTTCATTCTGTTGGTTAGTGTAAAGAAAGGGGCCAGCTTAAGAAGAGAGAACTTGATTCCAATTGTTAATGGGAAATAATGCAGCTATGTTTCAAAGAACATGTTTGATGTTTTTCCTTTGTCTTAGGTGCTACGTCTGAATCTACTGATACTTAAACTGCCCTCCGCAACTCTGCCTGCAGCCTGGCTCCAGCATTGGCTCTGTTGTTGCCAATACATGTAGGTTTTTTTTTAACTAAGTCTCTATCATTCTATCTACCAATAAAGACTCAGGTGTCATATGTTGGGATGACAACCTGGTAGCTCAGAGGCACTGAGAAGCTACCCAACTGATCCTTTTGACTGGAGACCCAGCAAGAGAACATCTCTCTTTCTATTCTTCTCAAACCAAAAAGAGAACTTTTAAGTCCCTCCCTAATCCTTCCTGTGAGTCTCTATATCTATTCCTATCTATTTTCCCGAGACCTCCATACTCTATGGCTAATTCTTGTTAACTAGTCTCTGGCTCCACCCCTGATCCTAGGTTGATTTTATTAGCACAATCTCAGGGTCTCATCGTATGAGCAAATATTTCATAACATTTGTTGATAGTAAGAGATGGAGATTTATATTATTTTTTGCAGCTTGCACACATGTACATATATGCATGTACACATACACATATATTTGTGTGGGTTTAATTTTAAAATAGTTGCTCAGCAATTTGTAAAAGTTGTAACTGTTCACATTTCTTCCAGAACTTAGAAGCAATGATCCTTTAGTGTTAGCCATTTTGATGGTTTGGTGGTGTACCATGTGGCTTCGGTATTCATCATCTCACTTGCTAGTAAGAGAGCTCACCCATGATAGTTAGTTAACATTGGCAGCTGGATGAGCTCAACTAGGAGATGGGCCTCTGATCATGCCTGTGGGGAATTATATTATTTGACATTGGAGGATGCCCCCCCACAGTATGGGTGGTTCCATTCCCTGGTTGAAATCCTGGATCCTGTAAGTGGAAACATGGAATTGAATAGCAACATGCATTCATCTCTTTCTGCTTTCTGATTGCGGATGTGTTGTGAACACTTCTTCAGGCCCCTGCTGCCTTGACTTCCCACTGCGATGAACTGTGCCTTGGAGTGTGAGCTATTATTTTATCTCATACCCATTCTCTTTTAACTTGCTTTTGTTGGGTAAATTTTATCACAACAACAGGAAAAACTAAGATATCAACTTTACCTTTATTTCTCTTCTTTTTAGAGATGCTTTCATATTGTAGTCCAGCCAGAACTCACTTTGTATCCCAGGCTGACCTCACAGGCAGCCTGCCTGCATCCCTCCCACACCCAGATCCCTCCCACACCCGGACCCCTGTGTTCAAAGACTAGTCTGATTAGCTTACCTTCCTTTCTTGGCCATTTGAGGAAGTGGTTAAAGAGGGTTGCCATTGTTAAATTTCTAGTTCTCTTCAAGTAAACATTTAGGCAGTTTGGTTTTCAGTTACATTTTGTTATATTTCTGTAGTTTACTCTCAGCGAGAGAGTAGGAAATTAAGTCATTATCTTTATAGTTACCATTTAATGATCTGACAGGTTTGGTGAGCCACATTTGGATTAATAATGTATAGTGTATAAAGACCCTTGTAATAAAGCACCAGTTGCCGTGTAAACAGTGGCTTTCCTCTCTGAGGTCCTATTTTGCTGACAAACATTTTGTCACATTTGACAAGTAACAGGTGGCAAGATCTTGTTGCAGGGAACAGAGGGTCTAGGTCACCATGTTCATTAATTAAATCCAGAAATTTTCTTTCTCCCTGGCTAATCATTCTCATTTGACACCAATCTGTCCTCTGTGCCTCCAGTGTTCTTGCTGCTCCCTTTCCCTCAGCCATGATTTTTTTCATACAACATTGTAATTTTAAAGTATAGTTTACCTTATATTATTTTTTCTCTATATATTTTAGGGACTCCCCTTATAATTCAAAACCCACATGGCTTAGCATACCCAGAGAGGCAATGTGGTCATCCACCGCGCTTGCTTGACTTCGAATTCATATGGCAGCCACCCTGCTCCCCCTGCTGTAACTGTCAAACTGGCCTTGTTCTCTAAAAATGTTCCTGCCTCATGGCCTTTTGGACTTTTCTGTTTCCTATGTAAGAGTGCTTTCCCCTGAGATAGCCACGTGGGCTGCTGAAGTCCTCACTCAAACATTGTCCCATCAGAGAGAGCCTTCGTGAACACCCTGCAAGTTATTGTCCTTTCCCTCAGTCACGGTTCAGCGACGTTCTGTAGGTGCCAAGTGACTGTAAATGGATATTGACAATCCCTCTTCTGGACAGCTCAACAGGGAGGTGGGAAGAGGACTTGGTTGCCATGTATTCCAGTGAGAAATGTGGCCAGCACCCAAAATGGTGCCCTACATAGTCGATGCGTATGAACAGTAAGGCACCGTGCACATTTACTTGCAGTACAGCCTGAACACACAAGTATGCGGGGTTGACTTTGTGCATCCACAGGTGAGGCTGCAGGGGGAGAACACTTTAGAGTGAGGCTTTAAGGAGTGAGTGAGAAAAGACAGCAAAGTCTGGGTAATGAGGAGGATGTTTGAGTGACTCTGCACAGTACGGTGAAATCTTAGCTTGATTGTCCATAAAGGTGTTTAATGTGTCTCCCCTGTTGCTGTTATTTAAAAGTTAGAAAAAAAATAATTTACACTATGAGTAGACTGTTAGGATCCTATCGGGTGTCAGAGACCAAATCAGGAATATTTGTTTTTTTAAATCTTTGTATAGTGTGGCCAACTTGTAACTCGCACCATGTAAAACAGTAGCTCAGTCAGGGCACCATTTAATCCTCATTGTTCTTTCGCACCACCCAGCTTTATTGAAGAAATAGGAGAAGCTCACATACTAGCAAGTATGCCTTGCTCTGAAGGCATGTGAGGACAGTTGAGAATGGGTGGCTGATGGACCCATGATGTAAATACCTAATGTAGTACGCAATATACTAGCTGCTCATGAAGAGTATGTAATGAGATACCCAGGTCAGCCCAAGTCCAAACACAAGGTTGTTGGCCCCATTGGCTTTCTTTCCTTAATCCCTTGATTCCATCCTCTGTCTATTAAGTAGGTAAAACTAGACCAAAAAGTACGGGGAGACTGCAGTGAGCACTGGGATCTGTTTTCTGAACGGGAATTCATGGAAAGAAACTGTGCTTGCAGAGGCGAACTGACTGCTTAGGACTCCAGTCATGTGGAGAAGTTGGAATGTTGTGGCTCCAGAGGCTAATGGCCTCTGGTTAGCTTTCTCTCCACTCCTTACCCATCTCTGTGTCAGAACTAATACCCTGTGACTCGTAGATACAGACCTTTCGTTTTGTGTTTTTCAATTTGGATCTGGTCTAAAGCTGTTCTGCTCCCAACTTTGTTTCTGTTTTTGTTTTGAGACAGGGTTTCTCTGTGTAACAACTTTGGTTGTTCTAAAACTCATTTTGTAGACCAGGTTGACCTTGAACTCACAGAGATCCGCCTGCCTCTGCCTCCCAAGTGCTTGTGCCCATCACGCCCAGCTGATAAGAAACCTTTTAAAATCTTTTAACTTAGCAGACCCCTAGCTTTTACCCACCTGAAAGCTAGGAATGTTATCAGATAGCATCTTAGGCCTGCAGCAGAGCTTCCCCATCTTGCCATACCCGCCTCTCTAATGCACCCACCTCTCTAATGCACCCACCTCTCTAATGCACCCACCTCTCTAATGCACCCACCTCTCTAATGCACCCACTACTGTGTTTTAAACTTGCCTTGATTTATGCCTTCCTTTATTCTGTAGAACCATAAAACCCCATGGAACTGCCTCTGTATTATAACATGGGGTTTGGGGTCACCTTCACCTGTGACTTTGGCTCTAGAATAAATTAGGTTTTATTCTTTTTAAGGTAAAAGTGGTTGGTTTTGTGTATGTGTGTGATTGTTTGTTGAATTAAGTTTCAGAGTTGTTATGACTTTTGCTGGTCACTGTTTTGAGGACAAATTATGAATTTTTTAAAAAAAAAGTATGTAAATTCTGAAAATTTTGCCAAGCTAGTCCCTAAGGACTAGTTTTCATGCTTCCATACGGACCATGGAAGCTCCCAAAGAATGGAAGCAACCAATAATCCTACCCAGTTATAACACCCATAAACCACAAGAGCAACCAGCATGAAACAACTACCCCAGGGTATTGTAGGCACATGTACCTTGGTGGTAGCCAACAGCTCTTTAATTAGAATTATGACCCACTCAACAAGATTGAAGTCATGCCTGGTACTAGAAACCTAGCCAACTAGCCAGGGGCACTGAAGTCATCCTCGAGGACTACTGACAGTGGGAGAGAGAGTCTTCCCCGGGGAAGAGCACACCAACTGGTTATCCAATACCAAGTGGTTATCCCTGAAAACAACACAGAAGTAACATTATACAGACTGAGCAGGTTGTAGTTATTTATGGAACACACACACATACATAACAACAATTAGTGAAAAGAGAGGCCATGAATTTGAAAAAGATCAAGGAGGGGATATATGAGAGGATTTGGAGGGAGGAAAGAGAGGGAAAATTGTGTAATTGTGTTATCTCAAAAAATAAAAAACTAATTAATTAATAAAAACTCTCAAGATATTAAAAAAAGAGGCCTTGGCAACCTGCAGTTTGATGAGGCTTTTAGTAAGAGAACACAACATATTTGAATTTAATAAATGTAAGCCTTTCACAGATTTTGAGTTTAATGAATGTGTCTTGACTTTATCTGAAAAGTTTAGATAAGACTGTTGCAGTGATGTTTCAGTTATATAACAGGTGTCGAGAAAAGTCTTAAGGATTCTAAATGCAATTGCTATGGGTCAAATGGATGAAGCAAGGAACCGTTTGGATTGGAAGTGCATTTCGTCAGTTCTGTCTCTATAGTTATAACTGTGGTGTGTGATAATCTGGGTGTATTGGTTGTTGTTTAAAACACTGCATGCATTATCCCTGCAGTGCCGCTCTGTCTGTGTGAATGCTAGCCTATATTGTTTGCATTTTGTGGCTTGGAGAAAGCCATTAATAATTAATAATTGGAGCGAGATCGCAAGGTAACAAGTATACTTACCTCTGTTTATTTATTTTGCCACTATTTATGACCTTGACAGCTTTATTGGGACCTAGTGTATTTTTAAAGCTTTTTGCTTTCCTTTCTTGCCTCCCATGAAGCATTCTAATCCCTATTTTTATAAACTGGGGGCTATCCAAAAGTGCAATGATTTCCCCAAGGTCACATTAACATACTTGTAATTTGAGGTAGAAATTTATTCATTAAACTTTTGCACATAATGAAAAGAGTTGTTGCCGTGGATTTGGACAGGTCAGTTAAAGGAAACGTTTCATGGTTGGAATAGACAAATTTCTTATGAGTTATGAGGAATGGAGTTTTTAATTTAAATATTGTAGAGAACCTTTTCACATAGCTTTAAACACCAGAGATTTCTCATGTAAAGTAGTCCAACTGGACAAAATGTAGGACAAAAAAATATCACTTATTTTTAAGTGTAGATCTTTATATCACTGAATATAGTATACTTGTGAGTGTTTGTAGTGGTTTGATTGCTCGCAGTCTCACTGCTCTGGCTGGAGCTCCTATCATCTCCATCCCTGTGACCCTACCTTAATCTAACTTCACTTCTTGCCTTTGGAATCTTCTCTTACAACCTGGCATCTCTTTTGTTTTTCCAGCACGAAGTTCTGACATGACATTTTGCTACTTAGAATTTCTCCTATCACCTCATTGTTTGCAATGATGCTGCAACTCAGTGGTTGGATCTTGGCTCACCTGTCAGTGTTCTCATCCCCCTTTCCCTGAGCCACAGCAGAGGCCCCTTTCCTGTGGCACTTCTCAGGGACTTTCTAGCAGCATTTCCTTCTTTGCATAGTTCCTTTTGTCTGATGTGCCTTACTCTCCCTGTTCATCTGACCTTCTTTGGAGCTGGGTGATTGCTCCTCCCACGTGAGGCTTCTTTGTTATCTTATGGATGTGTCTGCACAGAGGGTGCTAAATAGATGCTTTGTATAGATGAACAAATAAAAATACATTCTCATCTTTAATATTCTTAAATCAGGTAATATCATCATCTGCCATAATCTAAAAGAGAGACAGGTCCCGTGGCTCACGCCTATAATCTTAGCACCCTGGAAACTTAGGCGGGAGGATCAGAGGTCAAGGCCAGCTTGTTCCACATAGCAAGAGTCTGTCACAAACAAACAACAGGATTCAGAAAGATGTACATTATAGTTGAAAGCCTGTGAAACAATACCTTGATTTTAATAATTCCATTCTCCTAACACTTAACCCATGTTGCTCTGTGATAGAAAAATTAGAGATAAAGGGAGTGAGCTGCTCAAGTGGATGATGGTGGGGGTGGGGCGGGGAGGATCGGGAACTGCTTCATTGTGAATGATTGTCTTTATTCTGTAAGATCAAGAGGACAGCTTATTTATTGTGCTCCAATATGTGAGAGACATTGTGTTAGACTTGGTATTCTATGTGTTGCACTTGTGAGATTCTGTGATTAATTACGAGATTCAAGCCTTGAAACACATTTAAATTTATTCTAACGTGGGTGATTATATAAGTATTTGAATAAATTATAGAAGTATTATAAAAGTTTCATGTTAAGTAAAATATTAGAAAGTATTTAGCAAGAATACCAAAACTTTATGTATGACCATATGTGCATGTGTATGTATAGCACATCATGATATTCATAAATTTTAAAGATTGGCACATACCTGTAATATAGATGATTACTTTCCCTTTTTGAGTCTCTGACTCTGAAAAAAGTCCTTCTTTTCATAAGATAACCTTAAAAATTATTGTGCCAGGAAACATAAGCACCATGACAGCTTTCTGTGTGGCCTGGGTAAGGTTGTTTGCAGTTGATTACGCTTATCCTAGTGGCTGTAAATAAAATGGTTTAAAGGATTTTAACACAGCTTTAGATGCTGCGTCATATTCTTGGGAATGGTTAACTCTTGTTCACCAAAGCAGCCAGTGGACTGTGTTGTTATGAACATGTTTTGTTCCAAAGGGTCAGAAAATTTAACATGGCACACTTCAGTTCTTCGGTTGCAGCAGCTACCTGTTATCCCGTAATGTACCTGGACAAGACACTATAGATTGCAGATAGTCTTTATTAAAGGAACAATGAATAAAGTATATTTGAAAATGTTATACAACAGACTTCTGGCCCTATGTTTGTCTATTCAGATTTGCAGTCCCATAGACCAAATTAAAAACCTGAACGAGAGCAACTATACTATGCTTTACTGAATTCACAAATGCATAAAACATATGACTTTCCTCCTTGGAGTTTTTATTAATTATGTAAATTCATTTACATATATAATTTAACAAATATTTCATTTGCATAAATTCCTAATTGTAATTTAGTACCAAGTATTAAGACAATAGATGTTTTTGGAACTAAAAAATGTTAATACCTCGGTGATTTTTAGAGATAATCTAATTCAGCATCTCATTCTATTGAAGAAATAGAAATATGAATTATTTGTTATTTCAGATTCTTGCTCAGAGTTATTTCGTTGGTTTGAGTGTGGCATGTCCCTATAGGCTTACATATTTGAATACTTGGTCCCCAGTTGGCGGTGCTGTTTGAGGGAGTTTTAGGACCTTTGGGAGGCAGAGCATTGGTGGGGGAAATAGATCATTGGGGTGAGCTTTGAGTTTTTATGGCCTTGCCCCACTTCCTCTTCTCTTCATGTGATTCTTCAGCCAACTTCCAACCCCTGCCATGATTTCCTGTCTCCATGCCTTTCCTTTCTCCATGCCTTTCCTAACTGTGTCCACGGCCTTTCCTAACTGTCTCCATGTCTTTCCTAACTGTCTCCATGTCTTTCCTAACTGTCTCCATGTCTTTCCTAACTGTCTCCATGCCTTTCATGTCTCCATGCTTTTCCTAACTGTCTCCATGTCTTTCCTAACTGTCTCCATGCCTTTTCTTTCTGTCTCCATGCCTTTTCCACCAGATGAACTCTATAGCTCTTCACATAAGTTCAGATAAACCCTTTCTTCCTCAAGGTGCTTTTGTCAGCACCATAAGGTGACTAATGCAGCCAAACTGCTGGGTCATATCAGAACCAGGCCTAGAATGGGGATCTCCTGGCCTCTGCTTAGTCCTCTTTTCATTTGAAAGCACGAATGCACCTGTGTGTAATGGGTTGGATTCAGGGCACAGAGGCAGTGAGCATTGAAATCACAGGTGGATGGTGGGAGAAAAGCTGGTGTTCCATACTGATGACACAGGAGTCCGAATTAAGAAGGAATGGCAAACCAAGTGGTTTTTATGTGGTAGACATTGGGCTGTGACTGGGTAAAAATGGAATCAATTGGAGTATCAGTCTGTGAGAGTAAGCCTTAAGAATGATGTCATAACCAGGGACAAATGGGAGGAGAAACGAAGTAGAAAATTCAGATCCATAAAACATTTCTTGAGAAAATCATGTTTGGACTACATAGTAATTTTATAGTGAATGGAAGGGAAAAGAATGTAGGGTAGAATCTCCATGAACACAATTAAAGGAGTGTTGAAGAACAGGATGAATTGAACCAGTCTGTCTGTCTGTCTCTCTCTCTCTTGCTGTTTGTGTCTCCCTCTCCTCTGTTCCCCCCTCCTTCCTCATCTACACATATATACAAATCCATCATATGTCAAAGTAAATTAAACTTATGAAAGATTTTGAAAATCTTTCCCGTTTGAGGATAATATTAGGCTGTCCAGTTGAATCTATCCTTTGGGGATTTGGAAATAGCAACACTCTTGTGAATATCTAATATTCAGTATACAGACTGGATTTTTGCCAATGTGATTATGTTGAAATTGCAGGGTAGATGAGCTTACTGAAGAATTAGCTGTAGGAAAGTAGTAGAGATGCAGTCTTGGAAATGCTGCCCATTATCAAAGAGAAAAGAGAGAAGCAGAGGTAGTAAGTAGATCAGTGAGAGGCGTACCATGGCTTCAGACTGGCCAGATGGAGTCCAGCCTTTACGTCTCATTGTAGTTATCTTTTGAATTCCTCATGGTTTTCATGGAAGGTATAGCAGTAATAGTAGCGACATGTTAGGTCAGAGCTGCTGTGATCAGCTAACTCCAGGGAAGAGCTTGTTCACTCCGTGTTTGTAGGTACATTTAGTAACCATTAATAGTGAAAATGGGCTAAAAAAGTCACAAAGAATACAGAAGTGCCATTGGCTCTAAAAAGCATACACATGAAAGAAAGCCAGCAGCTAGCTTTGAAAGATGTGTTTGGGGTAAAATAGCAGCATACTAGAGTCCCCAAACAGTTAAATTTGACGTATGTGCACACACAAGTCCTTTGGATATGGATCATGTTTAGGTAGAGACTACAGACTGAGGAAGCTGCTGTTATTTCTCATGATATGGAGTGGATTGTTGCTGAGGGTTATTAAGGCCTACTGTGAAATAGAAGACTGTCGGTTTTCATTTGTGACTTCTCTGTGTCATTGGGTAATCAATCATAAATGTTTTGTAGTAGGCTGTATATACTTAGAAACTGTTATCTTGTCTCTGTACACTTGTATTTATTGTGTGTATAAGCATTTTATTAGCATGCCAATATTTAGTTATACAAAAAATCAAGATGTGACGCTAATTACAATAATATACATAATTTAAAATTGTCACTGCTTTGTTGCTGACAATGCATTTTAAAATGTGCTCATAGTCAAGAAGAATTCTGCTCCAGTTAAATCACGAGTTCATTGTTTATTAGGTCCCAAGCCTCTGAAATGGAGTACAGTTGGAGAATCCTTTCCCTCAGTTCCATCCTTCCCTACATTTATTTTGAAATAATGACTCTTTTTCATAAACTTCTCAGTGGTATTTTAAATATTTTAATGCAGCTAGTCTCTTTAGCTGTAGGTTTTCCATCAGTAGATCCAACTGAAATCAGATAAAAATCCTTGAAAATACTGTATCTTTACTGAACAAGTGCAGCCAACTTCTCCTGCCCCTCATCCTCCCAAGCAACACAATATAGCAGCTGTATGCGGTTTCCATTATGTCAGGTTTTATACATTTCTACAGATGCCTTTCAGTACATACATAGTAAGATGTGATAGCTGACATGTCAAAATGGCCTCATTTTATTTAAGGTACTTGATCATCCACAAAATTTGATCTCTCCACAATAGAAGGAACCTGGGTTTTGGAACCAGTTCTTTGCAGAGACCAAAGAAGGACTGTTTGTTTGCCCAGAGAACACCATTTATTGTGATAAATTCTTTTAGCAGTTCATTCATAATTGTCTAATAATCCAGTGTTTTGTGTCATTGGTCTCAATGTTTGTTTTTCTGTATTTGAGAAGTAAATTTTAAAACATTTTATAAATTCAGCTCTTTTGACCCGGGCTTCTTTTCCCCAGTGTTCCTGTGTAGTGACGGGGATTGACTCACTGACACTGCTAAACTGTTGACCCTGTGACCTAGGCACACAGCACTTGTAGTGGTGCAACTTCCTGATGAACAGCTTTTCAAGTTAATGAGCTCACTTAGCACTAACTCATGGGGTGGGGTCTCATCTGTCTTATCTATCTACCTAGACTTAGGACAGGAGACACACCATACTTGAAGCTGCACCAACTTTTCTAGAGGCAGCGGAGAGAAATATTATTTACCAAGGAAACAACTTGAGTTGGAATCACTGTGTGATGCACTGTTACAGCTAGAAGATCTTTCTCAATGGAGAAAACTTTCGTGGGCTTGTAGCCAGAGGATTTTATATAAAGTGATACTAGAGGAGCCAGGTAGTGTTTATGATGTGGAGCCAGTGTGATGTGATGGGTTCAGGCATGGGGTTCGGGCTCTGGGATCCTGGCCTTACCAACTTTGTGACTATGGGTAACTTACTTGGCCTCTTTGGCCTTAACTTCCTAATTTTGCAGCAGTATTGGTTTTATAAAATTGCCATTTTTACACAAAATAATAATACACATTTAAATATAATTGAATGATAACACATAAGGACAGATATTATGGCCACATTTCATAAATTTGTATATTACTTATTATTCTGACAATATATTTGTCAAAATCAGCTTGAGGAAGGAAGGGTTTATTTTTGCTCACAGTTCATCAAGCAGAACTCTGTGGTAGGTGCCTGAGGCAGCTGGTCACGTTCTCACACTTGGGAAACCCAGCTGATGGGCGCTGGTGCTCAGCTCATGTCCTCCTTTTTGTCCAGTCTCAAACTGCAGCCCATGTGGGTACAGCCCAGTCAGAGGGGGGCTTCCTGCCTCGGTCAACCTAATCCAGAAAGTCCCCCACAGACACTCCCCTGGCTAATTGCCATGGTAATTCCAAATTCTGTCAAGTTGACAATCTTGATTAACCAGTGGACAGTGTTAGGGTTGAATTCTGAAGATATTTCAATGTTTAGAACTAATTTTCATGTTAATAACATCACTTCTTTGTTCTTGTTTTTAAAAAATAACTCCCAGAAACCTATCCTCGTGTGGCTGTGACAAAAGAGAGTGCCAGGCTTCAGACTTGGACTGCAAAGCAATTAAATGATATCCTAATTACTTCATCCATTACCATTTATGTGAGAATATGTTCCTAGTATATTTTTACTCAGATGCACAGCATAAATGTAGACATGAATGCAGTTGTGTCCAGCTGAGTTGAGAGAAAGTATATTGTGGTAAATTGAGCTCTTGTGTTTTCTGTCAAAAATCATTTTATTGGTAAACTTGCTGGATTCCATACACTTGCATTTTAATCAAAACAATTGCATGTTGTAAGCAAAATTTTTCCTTGAATGTTTCCTTTATATCTTCCTTTGCTTTTTCCTAGAACTATAAGCTCATAACTTAGGTCAAATTCTCAAAAGAATGACAATGGTCTTTACTCTGCAGTCACAGAAACAGTTTGTTAATGTAGGAGCCAAGTGACAGATTTTTCCTTCCAAATGTGTAAATAATGGTCTGAACAGACATCTGCAGAGGAGAGCTACTCCATCATTGTCGGTCGGAACAGAAGGAAGACTCCATCCCTTTGCAGTAGCTGTGCTGGAAAATAACCTAGACAAGCCAGTGTTGGAACCTTTCTCATCTGTGACCTGCCATGATCTAGCTTAGAGAGGCCACAGTTTGATTGGATTTTCTCCCAGGTTCATTAAAAACCATTGGCTTAACATATGTTCTACAGGAGGATAAATTGAGGGAAGAGATATTGGACCTAATGTTTAAGAATCATTTTTCTGCTTAATAAGAAGTAAGACCCAAAAGGCTCAGTCTGTGTGTGGTATTGGTAATATCTTTTCTGTCTGACTTTAATGGAGGTGATACTGTCAACCATGCCACAGCAAAATTACCCAAGCCAATTGAATGGTTTTTGTAAACTCACTATGTGTTAGGGTTTGTTCTAAGTGCTTTAATCCTTGAGTAGAAGCCAAACTGAGATGTATAAGCCCCTCTTCTTAACTCTTGGCAACAGTGTTTTGGGTGCATGACTAAACGTGACCAATGGTAAAATCTCTGCATGAGATACTACATAAAGAAATTGTGCTGCAAAGAAGCATAAGGCATCATAGAAGGCCTTCCTGATGGGCACCGCAGCGGGTACGGTGGTAGCAACACAGTCTCAGAAGGTTGTGTGTAAGTCGCACTTAAGCCGTCCGCACTCTGCATTTTCTTTGACACATTAGTTGCCTTGAGTTAGATGAATATGACTAAAACCAGACACCATGGCCTCATGCATCACCTGGAGCCTATTTAGGTAGCGTGTCATGGAGTGGGGCTGAGGGGGTTGTGGAGAGACAAGCAACATGCTTGAGACCAGCTATGCCTGAAGCTGTTCCTGTTCCTGTCCTTGGGGTTTGTGACCCAACATGTTGCTTCTTTGTGTGTGCCAGTTTGGATTCTTTTCTTCATCAGTAACCCATATTTCCTATGTCTTTGGAGTGTAAATGCTAAATCATCTGGGACTCAGATCATAATATATTATTGCTAACATTACTAATATTTTAGGACTTAGTTGTAATGTGTTGTGTGCATGTGTGTCTGTCTGCCTGTCTAAATAAAAGTTTTGTGCCTGAACTTTTAACAAAAAACTCAACTTGAGTGAAGTACTAATACAGAAAAATGAGAATGAAGACTCAAATTAAGTCTTAGAAAACTTTGGGATAGCTGTATTTTCACTTTATACTTACATCTCTAGAAGACAAGTTAGGAAATAGAAGTGTATTTGAGTCATATTGTTGTAGGAGGGCCACTTGTTTGTTCCTGGCAGCTCAGCCCTGAAATAATTATTCAGAAACCATATTATTTGCAATACTGTTTGGCCAATAGCTTAAGTGTATTTCTGGCCAACTCTTATATCTTTGTCCGTCTCTATTAATCTGTGTATCGCCACGTGGCTGTGGCTTACCAGATAAAGTTTCATACGGTATGGATAAAGTTCTGTATGGCATCTGTCTTTGGCGGGGCTGCATGGCATCTCCTGACTCCGCTTTCTTTCTCCCAGCATTCAGTTAAGTTTTCCCCACCTACCTTTATTCTGCCCTGTGCAGGCCTAAGACAGTTTCTTTATTAACCAATGGTATTCAC
>LOJH01013261.1:0-21051 GCA_001685095.1 Ellobius talpinus | reverse complement strand
GTGTGTGTGTGTGTGTGTGTGTGTGTGTGTGTGTGTGTGTTTGGTTTTGTTGAAGAGGAATGTGGGTTCTAGTTTTGTGGTTGTGGCTGCAACAAAATACTTCAACAAGAAAACAAATCAGGAAACAGTTTATGTTCGTTCATGATTCCAGGTTACAGTCCTGCATCACAGGGATGTCAAGGTAGCAAGAACTCAGAATAACTGGTTACATCACATCTACACTCAAGAACAGAGAGAAGTGAATATGCACATGCTTGCTTGCTTGTGCTCTACTTGATTTCTCTGTTCTTATGTATACAGTTCCCTACCCCATACCTAAGGAATGGTGCCACCCACAATGGGCTGGGTATTTCAACAACAATTAACTTAGCTAAGGCAATCCCCACAGGTCAACCTAATATAGACTCTCACTCTGTCCCTTTGTCTGGTATGTTTTATGCCATACCTTGCTGTTTTTGTTACTGTGGCTCTATAGTATATAATCTGAAGATATGTTGTGATTCCTATAGCATTGCTCTCTTTGATCAAGACTGCTTAGTTAATCAGCATTCACTTGAGTTAAATTATTTTTCTACTTCTGTACAGAGTACCATTTGAATTTTAATGAGTATTGTGTTAAATCTGTAGATTGCTTTCAATTATATAAAGCTCCATTTGTGGGAAGGAGGCAATCCTGTACCCAGAGATTGAAACTGAGTTCTCACACATACTAGGCAAAAGCTTTGATACTGAGCTACACCCCAAACCCTCTTTTCAATTTTGACTTTGAGAAATTTTGAGCCGGTGTCTTGTTCTGTTGCCCAAGGCTAGCCTTGAACTTGTGATCCTTCTGCCTCAGCCTCCTGATTGGCTGGATTTATAGTCTATGCCTCCAGGCCTGGCTTAGAGCAGAACTTCCTAAAGCAGTCAGGTTAGCATCTCCATACCGTTTCTCCAGAAATTCCCACTATGCAGCTGCCTTCTGAGGGCAGCACATCAGTGAATCTTCCCGACAGCTGTGTGAGCCGATCCTACTCATCATCCCCCTTTGCTACCCCTATCTGGTGGGAAAATTTTAGCCTTAAAGAGGTCACACAGCTCGTGAGGAAGCGCCTAGGGCACAAAGGCTGCAGGCATGAGGAAGGATGAGCCTAGACTGCCTCTTGCAGCCACATGCCCTGCCTGGGGACTAGGAGCCCTGAGGTCAGAAGCCTGAAAACTATGCCCAGAGCAGTCTTGCTTCAGTATGCTTCTTTTCCTTCTAGTATTTTCCCTGCTTGGGGCTTCAACAAACACTGCTAAAAGCAAATGGTACAAAGATTGCTGGCTCACTTCATCTAACTTGAGTACAATTTTTAAATCTCAGAGAAACGTGGCTGGTTTCTTAAATTTCTGTAAAGGTAAACAGAGTTCGCCTCTGAGGTTTGATTTCTAATTGTCACATGGCAACCACACATCCTCCCAGAACACAGTGTTCTGTCTTGATCCATGTACAAGCAAAGTCGGACTTGTTAGCGTAACTGTTGCCCCAAAGTTCACCATTTTGTTGTAGTGGGAATGTTTAAAATCTCCCTCTTCAGGACTTTGAAGCATAGACAACACCATTATCAGCCAGTCTCATGCTCAGTAGATGAAAACCCATTCCTCTTTCTGCCTTTAACTCTGCCCCTGCTGACAGACCTCTGCCAACCTCTACTGCTGTGCCTCGCCAGAAAGTGGTACCTCAACACTATTTGAGCATCATACCTTTCAGCTCGTGTGAATGTTTTCATTATATTTACTTACTCTGAAGCTTCTGATTTGTTATTCATTCATCAGTCAGTCAGTCAGCTGTGTCCATCCAGTGTCTGCCATGAGTTTTGCAGTGCTGGAAGCTGATAGTCCTGCATCCCTTAGATGGGGTATGAGCACTGGAAGCTGGTGGTCCTGCATCCCTTAGGCGGGGCAAGAGCACTGGAAGCTGGCAGTCCTGCATCCCTTAGATGGGGAACGAGCACTCTAAGGTTTTCGATGAGTGAATTCAGACAGCCTTCGTGATTACCCTCACAAGATATGAGTGATTAGCAGGGTCTGAATTTTACAGATGGAGAAGGTGAGGCAGAGAAGAGGGGCAAGTGGCCCAAGGTGACAAGGCCCCAAAATGACAGCTCAGGGACTCACTGTCAGCAGCCCGGTCCAGAACCGTGAGACCAAACTGTGACATTCTGCTGCTGTCTGTTGGTCCCTGAGCTGAAGAAGAGAACAAAAGGGCCTCACATGGCTCCTGCTTGGCACCAATGAATGGGGGCAGCGGGGAGGGTGGTGGAGTGCAGTGTGCCTATGGGAGGTTCAGATAAGTTACCTGCAGAACACTATGGTCATAAAGACAGTACTTGAGTCAGACTTTGGAAGCTGGATCAAATCGTGCTGTTACACGGTGAACACAGGGAGGTAATCCAGGGATGGAGCCACTGGCCCTACATTAGAAAAAACTGAAAAAAGATTCATGGTGGGAGGCAAAGACCTGCCCTGGAGGATCAGGGCTGGAACCAGGAGACCCTTCTTCAGCCATTTGTAGAGGCACAGCTGCTTCACCACTAAAATGTTCAAATGCTTTTCTTTTTCAAAGGTTTACTTATTATATATACAGTGTTCTGTCTGCATGTATGCCTGGAGGCCAGAAGCGGGTGCCAGATCTCATTACAGATGGTTGTGAGCCACCATGTGAGTGCTAGGAATTGAACTCAGGACCTCTGGAATAACAGCCAGTTCTGTTCAACGCTGAGCCAAAATCTCTTCAGCCCCTCAAATACTTTCCTAACAGTTGATAAAGAGCCTCATGCGCTCCACCCCGACAGTGTGTCCTGGATATCCTGAAGTAATCATAGTTGGGGTCTGGCCTTGCATTGGGCCTGGGAGACCCTGTCCGTACTGAAGCCACATTGGTAGACTGCTGCTTGGCCTTGCTGGGAGTTCAATATTTAGAATGCCATCCACAGGATTAAAGTATAGGGGAAATTATGGCCTGCCAACGTGGCTTCCGTCTTTGTGCCTCTTATGGGGGACTAGTGATGAAGATAGGATGCCCCGGTGCTGGGGAGGGAGCCAGCGCAGCATACAGAGCCTGCACAGCCCTGGAGGTAATTCCTGCACAGCTGTGGAGCACTAGCCTGTGCCAGGGCCTTTGTCAGAATTCCCCTGCTTCAAGCTTCAACTTCAGGGTCACGCTCTCGGATAGGGCTCGAAGCAGAGAGTAAAAAATTCGAGGCTTTGCCCAAGGTCACAGAGTCCCGTTAGTGACTGGCGGGAAACCAAGTGCCCACACTCAGTGACCCCAGAGTTCTTCGTGCCCTCCTGGCATACCCCCTGTAGCTCTGACATTGCAGATTGACGCATACACACACCCATGCCTGTGTCTGCTACCACTGCCCCGAACTCCTTGCAGAAGGCCTGAGGGACATAACACCAAGGTAGAGCAAAGAACTATTCAGGATGCAGCTTCCTGCAAGAGGCCCAGAGACGGGTGAGAAGTTCATGGTCTACAGAGTACAATTCTCTGCATCCCCAGGGCCTGGTGCTGCCAGCTGGCCCCCTCTCCTCTGTGGCCCAAAGGCAGGAGGTTGATTTGCCTGGAACTGACAGCTTTTTGTGTGCCCTGCGTTTGGATTCTGGAACACACAGGGAAAAAGCCAAAAATTCAAAACGGGCATAAGTGCAAGTTAAGTCAGATGCTACGCAGTGGGAATTGGTAGCCGGCACAGCATGGTGGGGTCCAGTGGGGAGACTGGGTGCCTGGGAGCAATGAGGCCTACAGAACATATCCTCAGACCCTAGAACCCTAGAACCATCCTGCCCCCCCAGGCCAAATTTCTACTCTCCTCTCCCCCACCCCCAGTTTTTTGAAATATGGTCTCATACAGCCCATGTTAGCCTCAAACTAAGGATAACAGCAGAAAATAACCTTGAACTCCTGTTCCTTTTGCTTTCATCTCCAAGGTACTGAGATAACACGAAGGCGCCCCCGCACCCAGAACCAAACCACAGCCTCATATACTGCAAACACTGCAATGCTAGCTGCATCCACAGTCCCCAGATGCCCACTCTTCGGCATGGTGATGGGGATCACTGCCAGAGCACAGCTGTGACTAGCCCACATCCACTCCTCTGCCCACAAGATGTATTCCTGAGTGTTGCATCCTTCACAGGCTGGCTCCACGGCAGAGCCTCTATGCTTGTCCAGTTTCTCTGTAGCTTTCAGGCCTGTCCTGGAACTAGCTCTTATAGACCGGGCTGGCCTCAAACTCACAAAGATCCACCAGCCTCTGCCTCCCGAGGGCTGGGATTAAAGGCATGTGCCACCACCGCCCGGCTTGGTTTCTTAATTTTTATTGTTTAATCATCCAACCTTCTTCCATTTTGCTCTCCTCGTATGCTGTGTTATTTTACAGCTGCAATGTAAAAGGAGATAAACTCAAATTTTTACAGTTTTTTCCTGAAAAGGTATATAAGCTCGCTTTTTTTAACTATTGGGAAATGCACAAAAGCATAAAAGGGAAAACTAAAATTATCTACAACTGTGGTACCCAGATATAACCAAAAATTAGTACTCAGGGCATCTTCTCATGGGTTTTGTTTGTTTCTTGTTGTTCTTTAATAGAAATAGTGCGAGTTTTAAAATATGTGTACTGTATATAACTTTATATCCCTTTTATTTCACTTAATAGTGTCCCATAAGCATTTCTGGGTACTGCAGAACATACATACACATCGTTTTTAATGGCTGTGAAATAGTCCATCTTCTGAATGTCCTGTAATTTGCCTAATGTTTCCCCAGTCGCTGGTCATTGGGATTGTTTCCAATTTGCAAATCGTTGTTCTTTGAAAACTACCCACCATGGCATGACTAAAACATCTATTTAGAGAGAGTGGATATAACAAGAGGAGTCTGTTTGGAGGAGAGCAATTGAAAGATAATTTACAGGGTCTCAGATGGCCAATGTGAGCGAAAAACTGGCCAAGAAACCCAGCCCTTTCCCCAAAAAGAGCCTTGCCCAGACAGGCTCCTCCTACTTCCTTTTTCAAGAAGCAATGCCTTGTGGGAATGGTAACTTCCAGGCCTGCAAGCTTTCTTCCCACAATCCCACATTGGGCCTCCGTAGCTTTTCTACAGGCAACTTCCCTCCAGGCTTCCAGCAAAGCCCCTGACAAGATCAGCTGAGATTCTTTTTGTGTCTTCATAGACGCACGCACATACGCACATACCCACCTAGCCCAAACTGTGAGAGTTTCTGAAACTGAAACGAGAATTTGCAGTAAGAGCTCCCCACTGTCTTCCCTGGTTGTTCTAGAAGGAAAGACATCTCTGGAACACCAGAAAGCAAGCGTTGGCATTGTTTTTATATGAAGGTCATTGTGCATGTGCCTGGCTGAGACTTCCATTTATGAGGTGGCTGTGTGCACTTCTTTGTAATTGTGGATTTCAGGTTTTGTGCTGTGACGCATGTTTTTCCTGTGTGTACTAAGCTTTGCCCAGGCAGGCTTCCTCTCAGTCTTAAAAGATTGAGAAATTCAGTCAGGGTTCAGCCAGTCAGGCTCTGGCACGCCCAGGAATTTTGGCGAAGAGGATATCAAAAGCAGGTAGCAATTTTCTCAGGCTTCCCTCTTCTCACTGCCAAGTTCAAACCGCAAGGCTGGAGGGAGCCCTACAGTCTTCTGTAGCTCTCTTCTCTACTCACCCCTGACACAGAAACCCCACCCTCATATGGCTGCTCCCAAGATGCTGGGCACCATGGTGTGGATGGGTGTGTGTGTCTGTCGTGTGTGTGTGTGTGTGTGTGTGTGTGTGTGTGTGTAACAGAGAAGGATGCTCGTACGTAGTGAAATGGAGAACAAGCTTGGGAATGCTACCATTTTCACAAGCCTCCAAAGCCCTTCTCTGAGGAACTGCCTCTGCCCCAGAAGCCCTGAGCACTTGACAGGAACAGGTAACACGGTGCTCTACAGTTTGCCTTGTGTTTTAGCTCTCTGAATCCTATGTTGGTGGCCACTTATGCCTCTGTCACTAACTGTAGATCCTGCTCTAACAATCAGGCAGGTTTAATTAATGACTGTCAGACTTCTTGCCATTGAAGCAGTTTTTAAGTCAATACCGAGTGCCTGCACAAAACCCCCTGAGTAGTTCAAACTCTGAAGGCTTTAAACACTAGAACAGACAGCCCCAGGTTCCCCTCCCCCCCATTTATTAAGGAAACTGTTAATAAACAGGGAACCAATCAGTACTAAAACTGTTCCAAATGGCTCTCCTATTCATGTATTTTCTAACTTAGGTTCAATGTCTCCCAACTTCTTACCCCCTCCACAGAATCCCCCTAAGATGCCCCCATCTTCTCGTATTTCATACCCTCTGCCCATACCCTGTGGTAAACCCTCCCTTCCCACAGGTTCAGGCCACCCTCTCTGCTGTGACTAATATCAAAGCACAAACTTCATCATCTCAGAACACTACGTGCTCCTGGCCATAAAGCTTCTAAAGCAGACACCCTGAGGGCTGAAACCTCTGCAGTGTTACCAAATACAAAGGTACTCTGCAGTATCACCAAGTTCAGAAGTTGGTGCCCAGGAGATGCTTATTTATGCATTCACCCATTCAGTAGATGGGTAGTAAGCAGCTAAATACCCGCCTTCGTGGGCTTCGAGTCCTCCCATAAGAGAGGAAAGGGAGCAAAGGCATAGATAACAATGTATAGAGATAGAGAAATAAAGCAAGTATTCGAATCAAGGAAGGAGCTGCTTTAGGTAGGATGGTCAGAAAGTTTCCCTTCCTTTGAGCCGAGACCTAAAGAAAGTGAGGCCGCAAGCCAGGGGAATAGAAGAGGACTGACCTTGTCAATCATAACAGGAAATGGAAAGGCCCTGGGGCAGGATCATACTTAACAAGGTTAGGACCAGCCAGGAGGCTAAGGAGGCTGGAGCAGAGTCCATCAGGAGGGCAGTGGGAGCTGTAATCCTAGGTGGGCAAGTTAGATGCGCAAAGGAGCTTAGGTTCTTTAAATGCTCAGTGATGTCCATGTGATTGACCTTCTGAAGATGGGCTGGACACATTAGGTGTTGCTGGGCAAGGAAACAGTTTTGGAAGCCGGCGCTGTCCTGGTCTGCCCTTATTACCTAAAAACACCAAAGCTTTGTAATCAGTCTCTTCGGCAACTTTACAACCCGTTCCATCTCATCCTTCTGGGTATTGTAGAGCCTCGGAGATGATTCCAAAGCCTTTCAGCCAGTGCCTCTTGCAAGCTTCTCCCCTACACCAGCAGCACTGATGACTGAGCTGGTTCAGGGGGCATCTTGCTTCTGAGGAAGAGAGGCCCAATACTAGCCTGCTGCTTCTATTTTGCTTCTGTCTTTCTTAGGTCAAATGTTTTAAGGGGGTGGTCAATGGAATGTTTTCTGGGCCCTTGGCAGGGTCCTAGTCTGACTTTTAACCTAGTTTTTTCTCAAGTCTAGCTCTCCTTAAGTCCTAAGGATATGGAATTTCTTCACTCGTTGCAGCTGAGAAAGAATCCTATCTGGCTATTTTTATCATTCTCCTTAGTCTTTAGAAGCCAAGAAGCACCCCCTAGAGTAAAGCAGGAAACCCACCAGCATTCAAGACAAGTGCACTGGTAGGCTTAACACATTCTGCTGTGTGGCTTTTCCTGGGATGTGAGCAGGGCATCCATTCACTCCAGGTAGGGCCCCATGACAGGCCAAAGAGCCAGGTACACTCACATCTCATTGCATGAGCCAGCTAGTTTATGGGGGTCACTTACAGGAGCATGGGTGAGAGATTGCTCACAAAGCATGCGTGGCTAAAGACATAATAGGAAGGCCCAGCACAGCATGGGTGACCCCGAGAAGCTGCCCTCCCTGAGCTGCTTGCCCATCCTGCAATCTGCAGACAGCTCCACTGAAGATGGTCTCTCGTTTCCCTGAGAAGTTTTTGTTGTTGATGGTGATGGTGGTTTGCTTTCTGCTTATTTATTTATTTATTGCTGATTTCATAACTTTAAAGATGGGTCTTGACCTTTTAAATCTTGTAACTATGGGAGCTTTTAGGGCTTCATAAAAAAGTTTTTATGAATTTAGTAGCGAATCTTAAACTGAAACTTCTGGAGACATTTCTTTTACATGCTATAGAATTGTGTCAATGCCAGAGGATATTTGCTTTCTCTGAGTTGCATGGAAATGCTAAAGTCAAAGCAATCCCCAAAGTCTACACTCAGCATTCCTTCCTGTGGCAAGCATGATAGAGGTTCAAGCAACAGTTCTCTTGAGGTGTCTCAGGACAGTTGATAAACACACCTTGAGAGTGTTCTAGAGAGCTATCTACCGTATTCTTTGTCTCTCAAATTTTAATTTTCATTCATTTTTTTGACTTGGTAAAGATCTAGAGCAATTTACATTTGAAAAATAAATATATTTGCCTAACGTTTTCTGAACATATAAATAACTGCAATTAAACTTCTTTGGCCTTTGTGCTAGAACAAAATTAAATATTGTTGATATGCTTGGTTTGCAAATAGGTTTTGCTGATACAGGACATCTGTAGATAGTGCTTCATTTCCTAGAATTAATGTAAGAATGGATTGGTTTGTTTTTGTGCCCAATAATCTCATTTTTTTATACTTTTTAAAGGGTCAACACCTGTTAGTACATTCACATAGCTGGATCTGAGCTGGAGATTGTTGAGTTTGGGCTCAATTTATCTAGCCTCGATTGTTTAACCTTTGTATCTAGCATCTTCTATCCATAGCTGTCATTGTTGTGTTTTCTATATCCCCTGCCCCATGGCAATAAATGGCTCATGAAACTCTCTTTGTATAGACTCAAACATGCAGAAGGCCGTCCATAATTGGCATTCACTATTGTCCCAGGCTGTGATTTGTATGTAGACTTCTACCTAGGTCATGTACGTGGCATGTATGGCTCTATCAGATAGGAGCACAGGCAGGGCTTTCTCCTCCCTAAACAACCCCACCCTGTGACCCCCATGACCCCTGCTCACACCTGATATGACAGACTGACACCTTCTTTAATGTCATCTCCACTTATGGCATTTTGGGGACATCCTTGAATCTACTATTAGATTTCCCAGGAAGCAACTGTCTCCTGTGCCAATTGCCTGTTGGATGCACCCATAGTCCAAGGAGTCTCCCCTTTGCTGTATGGAGTTCCCAGTTCTGGAACTTCACAGGCTGTCCTCCCACTACCTTAGTTGGAGTTTGCATGCCTGCCTGTAATATAAACTATCCCAACCTGAATACCTGGGCCCACTGTATACGTGAATACCACAAAGCACTGTGTTCTATACTGTCCTACACATTGATGACTGAGATGGGCTTTTTTTCATTACTGACACATGCTATACATTCTTACCCAAACATGGAAATGTCCTCCTTTGGTCTTAAAACCCAAATTTCCTGGGGCTGGAGAGATGGCTCAGAGGTTAAGAGCGTTGTCTGCTCTTCCAGAGGTCACGAGTTCAATTCCCGGCAACCACATGGTGGCTCACAACCATCTATGAGATCTGGTGCCCTCTTCTGGCCTGCAGGTGTATATGCAGACAGAACACTGTATACATAATAAATAAAATCTAAAAAAAATAAGTAAATAAAGTTGAACACATTATTAAAAAAACAAATTTCCTTCGCATATGCAACCAACGCTTACTAGAAGCAGACCTTAGCGACAAATAATGTTGAGCCAGTTCTCAGTTACTCTGCTGCAGAATTGACTTTAATAGTCCATCACTAGTACAACCACTTTAAGTCAAGGTGAGTAGAAGCAAGTAGAATAATCTCTGTGCCCTTCCTTCCATCAGACAAGAGGGCATGAGAGTTTCACAGCATTGAAACCCCTGCCCTGTAAGAAGCCTTGTGCCCTCGGGTTCAAATATACTGTAGTAATACATTAGCCTTTCTGTTTCATTGGGTAATAAGTAATATTTCTATGAGTGTCAACCAGCTTACAGCACTGAAAAGCATAAAGGATTCTTTGTATTAAAAATGATTCTGCTTATATATTAAAATAGGATATTGTGCTGGACTTAGACTTGGGTGGCTCTCTAGGTTGTAGTACAACCATCTGTTGTATGCCCAAGTAGCCTTCCCAAGGGTTTGCCCAGCTCCAGCCCTCAAGGCCCCATCTTTCAGGGCTGAGGCTCCTTTTGCCCTAAGGTGCACAGAATGGAATCTGCTCCCTGGAGTGCACATATCTACTCCTCATGGCTCACCCAGGATAGCTCTGAGCAGCCTGAAGCAGCCATACCTCACTGAAAACCTCCCATGTGCCAGACCAAACTCAGGACGCCTAGTTGCTCATTTCCTGAATTTGCAAGAACTCAGAGGTTCTTGACCATGTGGCCTGACATTTGGCCCAGTCATTTTGCAGCCCCAGAACAAAACCCCAGAGATATCTGGCTCCACAGACTACGTACTTGGGAACTGGTGTTAATTTAACTGAACATTTATTTATCACCTAAGTCTGTGAAATCCCCTATCCCGAGTATTCCAGAAAGGAGCAGAAAGAAGCAGAACCAATGATAAATAAGCATGATGACCTCACCTTAGAGATGCTCATAATTCTAACACCTGGGAGGTAGAAACAGGAGATCCCTGGGGTTCACTGGCCAGAGAGTCTAACCTAGCAGAGCATCAAGTCAATGAGAAACACTGTCTCAAAGAACAAGGCAGATAACATCTGTGGAACAGGACCCAAGGTGGTCAATGGCCTTCACACATGTGTATGTATATATGTCTGCATACACACACTTACATACACACCACACACTTGGGGATCAGAAAGACACATGTACATACAAACAGACATAAACACACACACGGAGTTGGGGGAGATACACACATATGGGGATGGGGGAGAAAGAGAGGGGGGGTCATTTGGAGCACAGAAGACAAGTGACCAACCAGAAAAATCTCTTCTAAGTTTTAGTTTTGAAATTTCTTACCAGCAAGGCAAAAAGGGGAAATGCACATTATCTTCTCGCCATCTCAATTAAACGTACAGGCAGAGAAACATACACAGAGAAAAGTATACTCTTATGTGTATAAAGTAACTCCTCACATTGGATATCAGAACTTGGCCATTCAGTACAGGGCTTCTAGTCTCAGACCTTCCTGTTGGCCTGAATTCCATAATCCAGTCAAGGAATGGGTCTAGGGATATAAGCATACTGTGCCCAGAGCATCTGGGGTTTCTCTAAGACATGGTCACAGGCATAAAACAGCAACAGCATTTATTATACAAAAATGAGGTTCTATATAATGTACAGACATAGGGTCCATGACCTTTACCTACTGAAGTGAGACTTGGGGGTACTGTGACTCAGCCTCCTAAGTCCCAGATGAGCAACCAGAGTCCAAGTGATCAGCGTCCTGGTCAGCCTTGCACTGGTCTTTAGAGAAACACTAGAAAGATGACTCACCCATGGGCTGTGATTTCTGGTCCTCTTGCAATCAAACCCCAGCTCTGCCTGACAGCTGTGTCTGCCTGTGCCCATTAGAGGCTCACTCACCTCACACCAGCACACTCATTTGCAAAGCAGGGAGAGCAATCATCATCACCCTCTGCTATTTCTGTGATTAAATGAAATCACGCACACTGAACCAGTGTGTGCCAAGCCTGGAGCATCAGAAGCCCTCAAGAGACAGAGGATGGGGCTGGAGAAATGGATCCATGGTTAAGAGCATTTGTTGATCTTACAGGGAACCTGGGTTTTATTCCCTGTATTCATATGGCAGCTCACAATCACTTCTAATTCTAATTCCAGGGGACCCAGTGCCCTCTTCTGGGTTTGTGGGCACCAGGGCTACATGTGGTACACATACATATATGCAGGAAAACACTCATTCAAGAATAAAACAAAAACAAGAACAGTGGGAAGTGTTAACAATTCATGATCATGATAATGATAGTGATAAAGATGATGGTGGTGGTGATGGTGGTCATGGTGATGATGGCGTTGATGATGGTGGTGATAGTGATGGTAAAGGTGATGGTGATAAAGATGATGGTGTTGGTGATGGTGGTCATGGTGATGATGATGTTGATGATGGTGGTGATAGTGATGGTAAAGATGATGGTGATAAAGATGATGGTGGTGGTCATGGTGGTCATGGTGATGATGACGTTAATGGTGGTGATAATGATGGTGGTAAAGATGATGGTGTTGGTGATGGTGGTCATGGTGATGATGACGTTGATGATGGTGGCAATAGTGATGGTAAAGATGATGGTGGTAAAGATGATGGTGGTGGTCATGGTGGTCATGGTGATGATGATGTTGATGATGGTGGTGATAGTGATGATGATGATTTTAGTAATAGCAATATTCATGATCAAGAAAAGACAAAGTCAAAGACATTGACTGTCACCCTTTTCTCCTTACCTCAATCTGTCTGAAATCACCCTGGCCCCAAAAGATCCTGAGTTGGCATTGTCCATAGGGTAGCCATCACCCATGGCTACATAAATTAATTAAAATATTGGCTCTGTATCTCATTACCCACATATTATGTGCTTCGTAGCCACACATGACCAGGGTCTGCCATATTGGACAGCATAGATGTGAGCATCAGCAGCACAGAAAGTTTCATTGAGCAGATTTCTGCTGGAAACCACCCTCACTGGTTTTCTTTCTGAGTTCTTCATCTCAGTATTTTTGGCCTTCTTTCTTTAAAAACAATTATGCTATTATTTTAAGCTAGAAGAAACGGTGCCACAATCTTTAAACTCTGCCTGTGAAGTCACTGAGGCCCAGAGAGATGGAATAGATTCACAATTGCACAGCTACCTGATAACAGAGCCTGATCTAGCATGCTTCTGACTCCACACATCAGGTTTCATGTGATAGCACCAGAGGCTGTGGAATTCATTCCCCAAGCCTGTGTTTCGATAGTGGAGTTCTTATGAGTCAGAGCTGAAAAAAATCTACATAACCTCTCCTTTCTAACTGCCAATGGCAGCGTAATGACAGTTTATGTGTTCATGGCAAGGGAACCAGAATGCCATCTTCCTGAAGCCAAGGCCCAGTGGCCAGGATATCAGAGAACACAGTGTGGGTGGCAAGCTACCCTTGCCTTGCCCATCATGTGTGAGTGTATGTGTGAGTGTGTTTGTGTGTGTGTATGTCTGTGTGCATGCACACTTGTGTGCCATGAGGGGATCTGCAGTGGACTACCACAAAGTGGGTGGCTCCCCACTTCTGAAGTTGTGGGCTTTTTTCAGGGTCATTCATATTCTAGGCCCCATCATTACCCTACCCTGTAGGCAGTGATCAAGTTCTCATCCCAGAGGTCCAGCATCCTAACGTGTCAGGATAGGGTGTAGCCAGCTCTCCGGAGTATAGAGGCACATGCTAGTTTGTTTATTCCCACAGATCTGTATGGGAGACAGTGGGTCAGACATACTACTGCTAGCAAGACCAGAGTCCTCAGCCTATGGTAGATGTCAGAAAAGACCTACAAGGTCAGGATAGGGGGTTAACTAAGAAGCAGGGGACTGGTCTCTGTAGAAGGAAGGCAGAGGCAGGTGGAGGCCAGCCTGGTCTACATGGCCAGTTGAGGGACATCCAGGGCTACACAGAGAAACCCTCTCTCAAAAAACCAAGAGAGAGAGAAAGAAAGTTGAGTGCTTAAATGCTGAGGGTGCTTAACTATAAAGGAAGAGGCTCAGGTTGTGAGACTACAGGAAAATGAGTGATGGAGCCACATCCCTGAGCAGCAGGAGTGGCAAGGGTAAGTTGGATGTTGTAGCACTTACAGTGGTTTGTGAGCAAGGTGGAGACCCTTCTTCAAATAGTGTTTTTGCTCTGCCCTACACACTTGTACCTTAGCACTCTGCTTACAGCTCTTAAGCCTTCTAAGTCTCCGTCCTCAGAATGCTTGAGAAGGCCAGCAAGTGATCCATGGTATGTTACGCCTGCCCCGGGGTACCATTAGCAGAAGTTATTGCCTTGCTTCATGCCCCTTAGTTCCTGCTCCATTCCAGCTGATTTATGTAATCACCATAATTGGGGCTGATTTTCACTCTTGTCCTCTTGGCACAAAATGTCTACTTTTCCCTGAAAGCATTGCCACCACCCATGATGCTTTTGTCTCATGGTCTTCAAGTGGTGTGCCTACACACTTAGGATGTTGCAAAGTGGTCCTCTGCATTAACTTCCATCCCACACTTCCTCCAGGCCTCAGACAATCATGTATGATGATGAAACTTTGGGTCAATGATTTAAAAGGACAAGGGCATCTGCATACAATTAAATCTCATTGCTGGTGTGCGCTACTCAGAGTCTCCCCAAGAGGTAGAACCAATAACATGAAGAGAGAATGGATGGATAGCTGGGTGGAAATATCAATAGCTCAATAAAAAAGTTGGATAGATGGAAGGGTGGAAGAGTGGATGGATGGATAGATGGATGGATGGATGGATGGATGGATGGATGGACTGATTTATAAACTGAGTGACAAAGTAATAGTTAGATATATAGGTAGAGGTAGATAATAGGTGAATAGATAGGTAGACAAAGATGGGTTGCTGGTTAGACAGATCAGTAGGTAAACTGATACATGGATGGATGAAGTAATAGATTCATTGACAAATCAATAGAGAGATGGCACATCGATTTGTCAATTATACACATGTCCTTTTGATTCTGTTTCTCTGGAAACTGACATACCCTAGATAGGTGTGCACACGAACACACATGTGCATACTCACAGGGAAAGACTTAACTATAGGACAGGCCAGCAGTCAGAAGGCCTGGAGATAGTTGGTGATATAGCCAAGTCCAAGGGTTCAGAGACAGAATCTCTTCACCTCAAGAGTAGTGAGGCACTTCCATGTTATGGAAGGCAACTGGCTCACTCAGCATAAATAGATTTAAATGTTAATTCCAACAACAAAAAGGCTAAAGAGAACTCTCTAGACTAATGTTTGTTTAAACACTGAGGTACTATTACCTCGGCATGTTGACATATGAAACTCACCATGACAAGTGTTTCTATTCCCAAGCCAATGCTACACACAGCCATGGCTTCAGTAGGCTTCTCAAACTATAGGATGGGTACTTGGTTCAGAATAACTATCTTAAGACTGATAGATTTCAGATGACTGTTGGAAGGATAAATGAGAATCCTGGCAAGAGGCAGACAGACAGACAGGCACACACACACTCACTCACACACACACACTCACTCACACACACACACACACACACATACACACACACCTTGGTATAAAAGCAGAAAATGCCAGATAAGTACTTTCTCAGCTCCCTTGAAGCTGGGAAGATTGGAAACTTAAGCTCAACCAATCTAATACATCAGCCCAACACCTTCCATTTCAGCTCTCTCCTGGGCCTCAGATCCCTTTAGAAACTCTTCTGTTTGATGCTATTACCCTGCATGAGAACAGTACTCACCTCCCCTGACTTCAGACTTGAATCATGCTGCTCTCTACTTATTCAAAATGTGGTCCACAGACCATCAAACCATCCTTCCTGGGAGCCCATTAGAGATGAGGAGTCTGGGGCCCACCCTAGGCTCTCTGAGCTGGGCTCTTCATGTCAGCAAATCCCTAGTCATGTTCACATCTATGTTCAAGAAACATAAGATTGAGCATTCTCCTTGACTCCTCCCTCTCCTACAGGAGCCACTCTCTTGGCAGGCCAGCCACACCTTGCACAGTAGGACTGTCACCATAGTAACCAGTCTACCTCTTGTTTTTACCATCTTCCTGGCTGTGGTGTCCAAAGATACAGCAAGATTGTGTGGCGATTGCTATAGAAACTAATCTATGACCTGTGAGCTGCTTTTTCTCCGTTCCCTGTATCACTGGAACTGCGAGCTTCCTAAACCATAGTCAAACACTGAAACTCCTCTCCAGTCTGAGAAAGTCTCAGCAAATAGCAAGAACAAAAAGTCAGAGCCACAAGGCTTAATGACGGAGAGCTGTAGCAACCTCAGATGCTTGCTTCCATGTGAAGAGAAGGCGGGAGCAGCCCTCTGAGCAGCTCCTTGAGGCAACGCATTTTCCTCCAGCAAAGAGACAGATGAGGGATGCTGAAGATGATGTTGGTGATGAAAACTATAGCCACAGCTACTGAGTTCCTGAGTTCACATGCCAGGGTGCATACGTGATCTCATTTGATCCTTTCTTATAGTAACACTCTATGTGTTCCCTGTGGCTACTCTAAAATCATGGCTGCAGATGTGGAGGCCACATACAACACAAAGGAACTCTAGAGAGGTGAATGAGCAGACAAAGTGCTTGCTATATAGTTCTCAGGATCAGAGATCAGATTCCCCAGAATACCTACTTAACTGATAAGAAGCCAGATGTGGGGGCACATTCCTTTAATGCCAGTGCTCAAGAGGCAGAGGCAGATGGGAACTCTGCAAGTTTGGAGCTAGCCTGGTCTACATAGCAGATTCCAGGTCAGCCTGGGCTAAACTATAAGACCCTGTCTCCATAGATAGATAGATAGATAGATAGATAGANNAGATAGATAGAAAGAATATCTGGGTGGGCATGATGATCCGCCTGTAATTCTAGTGTGTGGAAGGTGGGCAGGGAATTTTTAGAGCAGACTGGAGAGCTCCAGGTTCAACAAGAGACCTTGCCTCAAAATATAAGGTGAAAGCAAACAAGGAAGATGCCTGAAGCCAACCTTGGGACTTCACATACACATGCATCTGCATTACTCTACATACACACACACACACACACACACACTACCCCTACATACGTATGCAAAAACTACCTCAGAACTACACCCTTAGTATTCTGGAGACCAGATATCCAAACTCAGACCCTCTGTGATAATGCCAGAGTGTGTCTCTCTGGAAGCTATGGGGCTACGCACACTCCTTCCCTTCTCAAGCCTCTGGAACTCCCTTGGCTCATGTCTCTTTCCTTGCATGATTCCATTGTCTTTTCTTCATGTGCCCTAGGTCTTTCCCTGGCCTCTTTGCCTCCTTCCTGAAAGCATGGAGGGATGCCCTTACCATTTAGGAAACTCTTTCTTCTCAAGATGCTTAGCTCGGCCGCAGGTGCAGGACACATTTGTCATAGTGAAATCAAGTTCCAGTCATTCAGAAGTACACATCTTTGGGGCGTGTTTTTCAGCCATCTTTTTGAGTGCTCCCTATTACGTCATTGTACATATAAATGACATTTACAGTTTACCCACATGTCAGGTCTTGAGTTTATCACAAAGGTAACTGTGGGTGTGGCTCTGTATTCCCCAAGTCCAAACTTGACTCTATATGGGAGAATCCCATCTTCTAATCTTTTAAGCATCCTGGCCCTGTCATTGACACCTTAATGGACTTCTCCATATATCCCCCAGACCATAGATCTGACCCTTTCTCAGTTCCCAGGCAACTCACTCTTCCAATAGAATCAATGAATTTTAGAATCAGAAAAAACCAAACAGACCATTGTTGACCATCAAGAACCAGATATCAATAAAGTTTTATTGAAATAGCTAACTGCATTCATTCGGTTTTGTGGATGCTGTCTCGCTATGGGGGCAGAGATTATTAGAATGAGATAATTATTAGCTGCAGCAGAGACCATATGGCCCATGAAGCCTAACATACTTTCTATCTGGCCATTTACAGAGATGGCTGCCAGCCCACAAATTAAGCCGTCTCACCTGAACCCACCCCACTTTCCAAATGATACTAAGGGCTAAAATGGCATTGACCAGAGCCAGAGAACTCACAAGGTAAGTTCTTGAACAGACCCATAACTGGAATTTGGTGCTGCTGGATCACCAACCACAATCCTTTTCACTCCCTGGCCTTCACGTTGTCACCAGATCTCTTCGTGGTTTCAGGGAGGGGCTACATCTGTGCGTGTCCTCCCCCCTGGATCTTGGCTCTGATGGCTTTCCTGAGCTGACCTGCTGGCTTGAGACTGCAGAAGCCCATCTAGGCTTTCTCTTCCCTTTCAGAGTCTTTGCCCCACTCCACGTACGTTGCCTGAAGCTACAATGAAGGCCAGAGCACTGTTTGAGTGAACCACCCCCTCCCCTGTTCATCCAGGATGCTTAGTTCATGACTTTGCTGTGTTCCAGAACTGCTGGGAAAGCAGGCTTAGAATACAGATGTCCAAAACCCAACTCTGCTCTATTGATCCCACCCTATCTGCATTGACATAAATCTTGGGAGTCTCTGAAGATGTCACCAATTCCTCCATGGCCTCTTGGTTTTAACTGACTGCCTTTAAATAAAGTAAGGGGCCCAAATAAATCACTATCCTCTTTAAAATATGCAAGAAGAAAGCTGGGGTAATAGCTGGAATTAAGCATTTTCTTTACAATCATGAACACCTGAGTTCAGTGCCCCAGGATTTTAAGGAAAAAGCAAATGAACAAAGATCTAGGCATAATGGTGCACACTTGTAATCCTAGCCTACCTAGATCAGAGAGAGGCCCAGATCCCAATAACAGACCTTGCCTCAAAAAAAACCCACCAAGGTACCTCTGGGAAACACCACCACCACCACTGGTTTTCTTTAGCTTCCACATGTACACACAAATACACTCACACACATAATTTGTGGGGGGGTCATAATTTTTCCTGAGCATTCTCTACACCACTTGACTCAAAACCCTAAATTTCCTTCCCATCACTATCTCTTTCAAAGAAAGCATCACAAATAATATCTTTTTGTCCCCTTTGAGCAGACAAGATAAGGTTTTTTAAATGAGTTGCTGGCAAAGAATTCATGAGCTTATAAACTGCTGGCGTTGGATGACGGGAGGAAGGTGGTGCTAAGAGAACAGGAACATAGAAAATTCCAGAGGAGGGCTGTACTTCTGGGCCTGAGGATTTTTATTCTGGGCTGGTCGACTGGCTTGGTAAAGAAGCGACTTAGAAGTGGCAGGGCCTCTCTTTGGTATTCAGTAGGCACACTGTATGCTCCAGCCTCCAGCATGAAAGGCAGCCGCACCAGAATAGCTTTATAATGGAGACTCCATCCACAAGGGACCAGGCTTGGGGACCACTGAGCAAAGACAGGAGGGAGTTCACATTTGAGAAGCAACCTGGGGGAGTTCTCTGAGCACTTGGGACTGGTTTCCAGCAGTGACTGAGACACGGGACTGAAATAAACCCCGCTTCCCCTGGAGAGAGTGGAATCAAATTCAATTTCAAGTCGGTGTGTTTATTGAGTGCCTGATTCAGTTTAGGTGATGGAGAGATGGGAAGAAAGAGAGACGGGTTAAGTAGTAGGTGGATGCAGACAGAAATTCCCTGAGAGTCTGACCTCTAGGTCTCAGGACCAGAAACTTGATTTTCTTAGTATCAGTCAGTAAGAAATTGGTGAGTCTTCATGTTTCATGAGTTCAGTTTCATGAACAGACAGTAAGGGCTTCCAGCTTACTAGGCACTGTCCAGCAGCAGAGATAGGAACAGTGAATTGAACAGCTCCGGTCTCTGCACGGATGGAATTGACATGCTAACGAGGCATCTGCAGAAGGAGTAAAGTCCTTCCAAGTGGGAGCCACATGGCGGTGGGGTGTGTGGCACAATTATCAGGACAAGTGTTTAGGGAGGGCAGGACTTGAACTGTGGCAAAGGTTAAATAAGATGTGGACTTATAAAGAGAGATGAGACCTTACACCCAGAGGCCTGAGCTGCATGACAGAAAATGAACATAGCATGCCTTCAAAGACCCAAGACCAGGTCAGCGCCCCTGGAGTAACAGGTGCATTCTGGGTAACAGAGTGCATGCTGGGAAGCAGAACGAGAGAACCGTGAGATTATATGGGATAGCAGCAGAGAGAATGTGTAAGCAAACAACTTAGGTCTGACTCTTAGTTCTGAAAACCTTCGGACTTTACCTGCTGGGTCATCTCTCCCATGCCTCAGACTGTGTCCATAAGCTCTATGCACTTATCATCTCTGGGGACAGGCCAAGGAGCCTACCTCTTAGTACCCTCCCCAGCCAGGCGATTCTCAATCCTTCCTTCACTGACTCAGAGCAGTTCTTTGAGTGACATTCCTAGGCCAACAGCCTTAGTAGCAGGAATTGATTGAAAATGCCATTTCCCAGGTTCCTCTCCTGATCCAGCAAATCAAAACTGCTGCAGGTGGGACCAACACTCTGCTTTGTAACAAGCCATCCTGGGAGCTGGAGTGCACATTAAAAGCACATGGGAGGTTTTAAAAATTACCAAGGCCCAACCTCATACTATCCCAACTAAATTCTGGGGGGGACTCAAGTATTGTCCCACACTCCAGGATACAAATGTGAAAATTGACTGTATAGTCCCTGGATGAAACGGAAGGCAGGCTCAAATCCACTTAGAAATCTACGGTTGCCACAACTGGGTCCCCACTGGCACACAGTGCACCCATTGGCTGCCACGGTGTCTGGGATATGTGCAATGTCCCCAAGTCCGGCCTTGCTGGCTGTTCCTGGGCCCCAGAAGTCTTGCTTGTGAAGGTGAACTGTGTCTGGCTCCTATTCCGCTTTGGCAGATGCTCTGTGCCTTTCCATAGCCCGGTGCTAGCGCAGAACTGAGGCCAGAAGGATGTCAACAAGCCCGGCGGAGAGTTCCTTGGATTGGGCTGACAGTGTGAAGTAATGCCAGGTGTCCATTGGCTTCCTCTGGCTCCCAGAAGCTGCGCTAGAGCTTGAAGTGACTCATCTATCTCCACGTGCACATCTCTGGAAGGGACAGTACTCACAGCCGAGGAACACTGCATCCTTTGGTGGCCTTGGTAGCCCCCTTTCACAGATGAGGAAACCAAGGCCCAGAGAGTCTAGAGAGTCTGCCCCAGGGTCACCAGTGGGGTCAGGATGTCTCCAAAGGCTCTCGCACTCAGGAATTTCCAGGCAGGGTCTCCAGGGAAACGGGATAGGGGTGGGGGTAGAAGTCAGGATAAGGGTGGGATATGGGTCTCCGTGAGTAGGGCTGGGTCTGAGCAGCCCTGATTCCCTGGCGGTCCTAACACATCCCCGCCTCCCTTCTCCTGCGCAGGCCCTTCCTCGTGCTGCCCCCTCTGATGGAGTGGATCCGAGTGGCGGTGG
>LOJH01013260.1:52408-63491 GCA_001685095.1 Ellobius talpinus | reverse complement strand
GCACTCAGGAGGCAGAGGCAGGTGGATCTCTGTGAGTTCAAGGCCAGCCTGATCAACAAGAGCTAGTTCCAGGACAGCTAGGACTGCTACACAGGGAAACCCTGTCTCGACCCCCCCTGCAAAAAATCACTTTTTTATAAGTTATGGGTTTTTAATTATAGTTTTTAACTCTATGACTACAAGTTAAACTGTGATTTCATTTTTCCTGATATTTCTGGCATTTTAAATACTTTGAACTGCATGGTAGGCAGTTCTGTTTCTAGTAACACAGGCCTACGGGGGCTCCTTTGGCTGGAGTTATGCTTACATGTTTGCTTTTCTATTTTTTGTTTGTTTTTGTTTTTTCGAGACAGGGTTTCTCTGTATAGCCCTGGCTGTCCTTGAACTCTTCCCGTAGACTAGGCTGACCTTGAACTCAGAGATCTGCCTGCCTCTGCCTCCATAGTGCTGGGATAAAGGTGTACTCTACCACATCTGGCTGTGTTTACTTTTTCAAACTTGCCATCTTAAGGGCCTCTAGAACAGTGGTTCTCAACCTGTGGGTCATGACCCCTGAGGTTATCAAACAGCCCTTTCACAGGGGCCACCTAAGACCATCTGCATACCAGATATTTACATTATGGTTCCTAACAGTGGCAAAGTTACAGCTATGAAGTAGCAGCACACATAATTCTATGGTTGGGTCCCCACGTTCGGGGGTGCAGCATTAGGAAAGGTGAGAAGCTGCTCTAGAAGATACTCCTCAAGGCAGGTCAGCCATGTGAGGGTCCGATAGAGAAGTGTGGACGGTGAGCGGACAACACAGATGGAGTGAGTGTCACCCCTCACAGTGCTTAGTGAGCACCAGGTGAAAACAAAATGCATTCGATGTGGGTTAAATCATGTTAGCCTCACAGCCCTCCGAGTTCATGTTATTATCTCCACTGAACTTAGGAGCGGTTGAGGTTCAGAGAAGTTAGTGCCTGTGTGCTCCAAGAACAAAAACTAGTAAGTGGCAGAGCCAGGATTGATCTGAGGCAGCAGGGCACCAGGGCTCCCTGGTAACCATAGCACTGTCCTCTAGCTGCTTGACACTCCTGTAAGTAAAGGGAAATGTGAGACAGAAAACGCATCCTGTGGGCTCCGCAGAGCTTGCTATTGTTGGTTGGTTCAGGGCTCCTTGTAGGATCAGTGATTACAGGGAGAACATCAGCCCAAACATTCCTGTTCTCAAACTAGTATTTTCAAATCTGGCCTCTGTCGGAGAACTTCTGTTCAGACAAAGAACACTTGAAGTTTTAGTTGAACTGGCAGATGAAGATGAAGAGCTTGCACGTGGGCTGCCGCCCGTCGTGTTTTGATGTGAGTGCTGCCCTGAGCACTCATTGAGCACAAGGCCATGGGGAGAATGCGTGTGTTTTATGTGTCTGCATAGACTGGCCACTTCTTCATAAGGTAGAACCTATCTTATATGAATTCTAAAAGCCTTTTAGAGCCCCTTAAAACCAAGAACTACTGAGCCTTTTGGAATAGTTAGGAACAATGCAAAATGTTCGCTTTTCTGGAGACCTGTGATAAGTAGAATAAATACAGAAGCTGTTCGGTTTTTAGATGCTTAGGAGTGGAGTTCCTTCTCCTGGCATGGATTTACATACTTCCTTAATCTTTAAGCCAGGCTAACAACTACAGTGTGACAAGCAAGCTAGCACTCTGTTTTATTCTTTCTATGACTTAGCTTTTGTACCCCTGGCCCAGTTCCCAGACACAAGCTAAACCTGTTGCTTGGGGTCAGCCAAGGATTTGGCTGAAGGGAGAAGAACTTCTACTCCTCAAGTGTGTATTTTGTGGAGGGCGATGACTTTCTCACATTCACTTTCTTTCTCATAGGTCTACGAAGGGCTAGACATCATCACCAATAAGGTCTCTGCCCAGGAGCAGAAGATGTGCCAGCACCACATGATCAGCTTTGTGGACCCCCTTGTGACCAGCTACACCGTGGTGGACTTTAGGAACAGAGCAACTGCCCTGATATCCTTAAGGAGCTAGAGCGCCCAGGCTGGGTGGGCTTCTAGTGGTGCCTTCTATGCGAGAGCACCCACTCCCAGAGGCAGCTTCCCTCGGGACTCATTAGCACTGCTGACTCAGGCTCCACTCCAGATCTGCTAAGTTAGAGTTTGCACTATCACAAGAGGTCTGCGTGGTTCTTTCTTTTAAAGTTTATTTTTATTATTACATGTGTGTGCATGTGTGTGCCATGTCTATGTGTGCCAGTCAGAGTACAACCTTCGGGAGTCATGTCTCTCCTTTATCTTGTTGAGGCAAAGTCTCTGTTGTGTCTGCCACCCTGTGTACTCCAGGCTAGACAGCCTGTGATGAACTTCCAAGTGACTCTCCCGTTTCTGTCTTCTATTTTGAAGTGTGCATGCTGGGATTATAGTTGCATGCACCACATCTGGCTTTTTATGTGGTCCCCGGGGACCGAATTCAGGCATCAGGCTTGCTGGACATGTGCTTTTAGCCAGTGGGCCATTTCACCAGCCTTCACCTGATTCCTAAGGATATTTAGGAAAAAACATTTTATGACAGGGATTAGAAATATAAAGTCTGTTCTAACTCTAAACTTTTGGCCATGTTGTTTTTGCTGGGTAAAGCGCTTGCTCGCACCACTGAGCCTCAGTTTCCTGCCTTCTCAGCGGAGAGATGAAGTTATAGATCTGTAATGGCAGTGAAGTCGCTGAAAACTTGAAAGGGGTTGTTGGGTGGGAATGACAGTCCTGGAAAAGATTGAGAAAAGGAACTTGGGGATGGGGTTTACACCTATCATTTTAGCTCTAGGTGAAGCTGAGGCAGGAGGATTGTGCATTGAGTGCCAGCTTGGGATACATGGAGAGACCATCTCAAAAACATAAAGACAAAATCAAAAATGAGTGATGTAAGAGGCCTGCTTTGTATTTTAAAATTCAGATTATCTTTATTATCTGAACTGCCAGCTATTAAAACAAACATTGAAAAGTTATGATAACCACTGGGAGATGTAGCCAGTTGTCAGAGCGCTTGACCAGTATGAATGAATGAGGTCCTAGATTCAATCCCCCATAATGGGGGGGTGTCTTAAACCATTAAGTTGAGGGTACATTGGCAATAACAATTACAAAATACTGGGTGAATTTGTAACATGAGCCGCTGAGAGTGCAGCAGGTAAAAGCACTTGCCATGTAAATCTTATGACCCAAGATGGGTCACCAGATCCCAGAGTAGAAAAGGAGAAAACTGATTCCCAAAAGCACACCACACAGCAGACATACCTAAACATAGACAAACACATACACACACAAGAAACAAAACCCATAACAGAATAGGAGATATAGTGTAGATTGAATTCAGTGTATGCATTTATCTTACACATTTTAGAATGGTGAATAATGAATGGTGTTAGCACCAGGAGAGGCAGAGGCAGGCAAATCTTTCTGAGTTTGGGGTCAGCCTGGTCTACATAGAAAAACCTTGTCTCGAAAGAAAAGAATGAATGGAATTATAATTATTCTTAGCATGGTTGTTTTGGAAGAAAGTGAAGTTAGGTCTTTTCATATGAGTTGTATTTCATAAAACATTAAAGATTTCAGATGAATTTGGGGGTCAAATATATGTACACATATGTATATTTATGAAACTTGGAACAAATGGACCATACAATGTATGAAGTAGTTATTTGATTTTTGATTCTAGAGTATGGTTGGGCTTTCCCTCTTTTTTTTTTTCAAACAGGGTTTCTCTGTGTAGCCCAGGCTGTCCTAGAACTCGCTCTGTAGACCAGGCTGGACTCAGAGGAAAGCAAGAGGATCAGAATTCAAGGTCATGACAGCATAGGGAGTTCTAGGCAAATCTGTGCTAGAAAGCTTGTCTCAAAACATAAAAGACTTGTAAATCAGAACACCTAGGCATATGCGCTAGGGACACTCTTGGTCGGAAGGTCTTTCTTAGACTTGCATCTCAGTTTTGCACTTAGTATCAATAATCACCCGAATTCTCACTCTTAGAAGAATGTGCAAAGTTTGCCTTGCTCATAGAAGTTTGTTTTTTTGTTTTTTTTGTTTTTGTCTTTGTTTTTGTTTGTTTGCTTTTATTTTGTTTTTGGGGGGAGATTGATTATTTCTTTCAAGACAGTTTCTCTGTGTAGTCCTGGCTGTCCTGGAACTCACTCTGTAGAGCAGGCTGGCCTCAAACTCAGAGATCCACCTGTCTCTGCCTCCCAAGTGCTGGAATTAAAGGCATGGACCTCCACTACCTGGCATAGAAGTTCTTTGTAATAGTAAAAAATGAATAAATTGTAGCCACATGCATCAGTCAATATGGAAGAATTTTATAAACAATATAAATGTTGGAAATTATAGGCTACATGTCTGTTTTGCCACTGTTATTATTATAAAAGTTAAAAAGCAAAACTATGCTTGGTGTAGTGGTGCACACATGTAATCCCGGCACCTAGGAATGGAAGGTCAGGCCACCGACTACACAGCAATTTGAAACCAGCTTTGGACAAACAGAACACATAAACTTGGGGGAACAAGTGACTAGTGTTCTTAATACATGAGGGACTCTTGCGAATATGGAAATACTTCCAGGGCCTTGTCTGTAATTCATAGGAGCAAGTACAGATATGGTGATGAACATGGAAAAGGTTTGCCCTCCTTGCTGTAGGCATGCAAATCCAGACAGTGAGGTAATGTTTTTGCCTTTCAAATGGACAGATTAAAATGCAGATAATAGGGGGCTGGAGAGATAGCTCAGCAGTTAAGAGAACTGACTGCTCTTCCAGAGGACCCGGGTTCAATTCCTAGCACCTACTTGGCAGCTCACAACTGTCTATAACTTCAGTTCCAGGGGATCTGACACCCTCACACATATGTACACACAGGTAAAACACCAATGCACATAAAATAAAAAATTGCAGATATTCAGGTCTATCTACTTTGCAGGGCAGTTCTGTCAGATGAGATAGTATATATGAAAGTCCTTTGGAGATTAATATCTATCACCAGATATGAAGTCTTACTATAAGATAACTGGATTGTTCATAAAGAACTGACGTAGTGAGTGTTTAATGCCTTCCAAGGACAGAAACAGCAGAGGATGACATCATCTAGGTTAGATTTGTGAAGTTTGACTAAGAGCATAAAATCACAATGTCAAACTGAAAGTTCTTAACAAGCTCCAGAATCCCAGCACTCAAGAGTCCAGTGCAGGAAGATGGGGAGCACAAAGCTAGCCCATACCTAGGTCAGCAGGCTTGGTGGCAAGCACCATTACCTGCTCAACAGTCTCGCTAGCCCCTATCTGTTTTTGAGGTAAGGTCTTTGCAGCACAGGCCAGCCTTGAATTTACGGAATTCTGCCTCAGCCTCTTGAGTGCTGGGATTATAGGTCTGGTGCCTGGTCCTTTATTGGTAATATCTTCCCACCTATTCTACCAGTCAGAAGGATTCTGGTGGAAACACTTACCTAGTTCTACACTGCAGGTTGTCTGGAGGAAGGAGCGAGTAAATGATTGACTGCATATCGGCAGTCGTCTTTCTTTTTAAACAAACAAAGTCCTAGTTAAAGCAAGTAATTATCTGCTCGACAGATTCTAAAGAGAATCCCAAGAAGAGAACTCTAGAACAACGGTGACTCGCTAGTTTTCAGATGTTACGTAGATGCTTGCTGCACAGTTACAGTTAATGTCCCTGAGCACTCTGGGGCTTTTACAGGTGAGGAAGCTGAAGCTCAGATAGGTTGAGTAATTCACCCGGGAGTGGAGCCCGAGAAATTGAAATCTGGTGAGGTCTTGGTGGCTGAACTCACTACTGCTCAGTAATGGTAGAATCTGACTGAGAACTGTGGCGTGGGGAACCAGCCTGTGCTTTGTTTTAACAGGCCAAGTCCCACACTAGGTGTCACCTTAGTGAGCAACCTTGCCTTGGGCTTGTTAAACTTATTTAGAAGACCAACAAAACAAGAGTTTTAACAGCAAGGCCTAGACATTTGTAGAACTAGGTACCATTGTGTATTTATGCCTGGGGTTCTATTTCTTTTTTTCTTGTTTCTGTTTTTAAATTTTAAAAAATACTTACTTTATTTTATGTGTATAGATGCTTTGCCTACATGTGTTTTTGTGCACCAAGGGCATGCCTGGTGCTAGTGTAGGACAGTTGAGGGCATTGGATCCCTTAGAACTGGAGTTACAGATGGTTGTGAGCTGCCATGTGCATATTAGGAACTGAACCTGGGTCTTCTGCAAGAACTTTAAGCACTCTGAACCACTGAGCTATTTCTCCAGCCCCCTCTTTGTTTGTTTGGTTTTGTGGTTGTTGTTACTTTTTGAGACAAGGACTCATATCCCAGGCTGACCTTGAACTTCTGATCCTCCTGCCTCTTCCTGAGTGCTAGGATTACAGATATGTGCTACCATGTCCAGTTTATGTGGTGCTGGGAATTAAACCAAGGGCTTCTGCATGCTAAGCAATCACTCTTGCAGCTGAACTACATCCTTAGATGCTGCGTCTGGTTTATGCAAGTCCCTGCAGGTCTAGCTGAAAATCATTCCATAAAGTTCAGGAAACATTGAAGATGTTTTTGTTTCCTCCCTTTTAACCCCAGCTCTCCAGACAAATGTGATTTCTTGTTTTGTTTTTTAAATATTAACCATTTTATGTGTTGTATGGCTGCTTTGCTTGCATAAGTCTGTGCACCACATGTGTGACTGGTGCCTGAGGAGGTCAGAAGAAGATGCTGGGTTCCCGGGTGCTGGAATTGTAGATGGTTGGGAGCCACACACGGGTGATGGGATTAAACCCAGTCCTCTGGAAGAGGAGCCGGTGCTCTTAACTGCTGAGCCGTCTCTCCAGCCCCTCTGCCTGCCTCTCTCTCCCTCCCTTTCTTGTTTTCCTTTTTTGATGTGTGTATGTGTGTGTGCTTGTTAGTGTGAGTATGTGCACATGTGTGTACATGTGCTCATAACTATCCGTGGGTGGAGGCCCGAGATGTACATCCACATGCTGGCCTTTGTGATTTCTTGCTAATACTCTTCTTCCCACGTAAGTCAGAATTCTCTTATTGATATTAAATAATTTTCTTAATGTTTACATTGAAGATATTTTTGCTCGAGACAAAATTCCTATTGTTGTAGGAGGAACCAATTATTACATTGAGTCTCTGCTCTGGAAAGTTCTTGTGAATACCAAGGTAAGTCTAGTTCATGAGTAACTCACTAAAGGAATGGTTCCCATTTTTCTCGTGCCAAATAATTTTAGTGGGAGGAAGGCTGACTCTTACCTGTTTCTTAGAGTCAGCAGCTGTAATTTTCCTACTTAATATTCTGAACAGATGCCACCTCCGTATGTGAGTGCACTCCTTCAAGCTGGCCCGAGGGTAGTGCTTGTGTGTGGGAAAAAGGTTCTGCGTGGATTAATTAGCATCCTGGTGTAAGTTAGCACTGTATCAGTCTGACTCAGCATTTCCTGGCTGCCAGTGTGTATGTCAGAGATGTCCAACACTGACCTTTCTTATGGAGGTGCCACTGGGTAGGGCAAGGCTTTGCAAATGGCTGTGTGCTGGCAGTTCCGGTCAGTCTTCCTGGGAAGGGTGCACTGTATTCCTGGATATGTTAAAGTAGACATGGTAGCTCAGGTAAGATACTCAAGCAGGGCAGCAGAGTACTTCCCTGGGAGGGGAGCTGCCCTTCCTCCTCATTTATTGTGGCCTCACAGAACTTACATAGCATATTGGAATTTTTGGTTTATGATCCGTTCCCTCGCTGGATAATAAGATCTTCAGCTTCATCTCTGTTTTTTATTTCTAAGGCTTAGCAAGATGCCTGACCCATTTATAGTCTCAGTGTTTATTGAATAGTTGGAATAAATTTATTCTAAACTTTCATGTACTAGCGCCCGGAGATGGGCACCGGGAAAGTGGCTGACCGGAAAGTGGAACTTGAGAAGGAGGACAGCCATGAACTCCATAAGCGGCTCAGCCAGGTAGACCCAGAGATGGCCGCCAAGCTACACCCACATGACAAACGCAAAGTGGCCAGGTAAGAAAGCTGGGGTCTTCCATTCCCTGGAGTTCCTATAGAGCTGGGAGACCAGGGTGGTGGAGATTGGGTTGTTGTTCTGTCAATGGGCTTGGAGGTTCTAACTTAGGCCCCGTCTCAGTCTAGCTCCCTCAATAAACAGTTGCACCCTACTTTGTTGTTACATTTTAAAGGCATAGTACAATATTGCTTTTCCCCAGGGCCTATGTAATCTTGCTTCATTTTCTATTTGATCTTTGCTTGTATAACAGTTTTCGTATAAATTTTTCTGGCATGCAGTTCGTTTACATTGTGACTTGAGTTTCATAATTGGTTGTGCAATGCTGAGTTGTGCCCAGCAGCTTTCCCAGTGGAGGTGGAGTTTATAAGCTGCCTTGTAGGTCGGCTCACCTTTGCACATGAAAACTTGGTTGTAGAGAAGAGAGATGGTGAATGAACCCTCACATACTTTTTTAGAGTTGTTTGGAATTGGAACTACATATATTGCTCTATTTTTCTGCAGTGTTGGGAGTGGTTCCTGTGTTTGGCACAGGAGACCATCTAAGGATTCACTGTGTCGTGGCTACACATATCCCTTGTTATGCTTACATAAAATATTCTACTCAAAAAAAAATTTTTTTTTGGTTTTTCGAGACAGGGATTATCTGTGTTCCCTTGGCTGTCCTGGAACTCACTTTGTACACCAGGCTGGCCTTGAACTCAGAGATCCTCTTGCCTCTGCCTCCTGAGTGCTAGGATTAAAGCCGTGTGTCACCACCACCCAGCTTCAAAAGATTTAATACCAGTGTTTCTTATAGTTTTTCATTATTCTGCCTTTGAAAAGCCATTTAAGAATACCCCTACCTCATTGTGCCCTATTCCAATGAAATTTTACATTAAAGGAGAAAAGCCTTTCTCATACAGAGGGTGTCCTTGGAGGGCCACATTCTATTCTAAGTGTTTTTGTCCTCATTGAAGGGCTTTTCACCCTGGTAGGAATGATATTCTAAGGGAAATGCTGCTTGTACTAAGTAGCCACTCTTTTTCTGTTGTTGAGATAGGATCTCATGTAGTCCTGACTAACTTAGCTAAGGATGGCCTTGACTCCTGCACTTTTTTTTAAAAAAAAATAATTTATTTAACTTTATTTTATGTGCATTAGTGTGAAGTATCATATCCCCTGGAACTGGAGTTACAGACAGTTGTGAGCTGCCATGTGGGTGCTGGGAATTGAACCCAGGTCCCTGGAAGAGCTGTCAGTGCTCTTAACCCTCTGAGCCATCTCTCCAGCCCCCCGACTCCTGCACTTCTTGTAGTTGTATGACAGTACTTGGAATCGGGCATCTGTCACCATGCCTGACTCCAAGTACTTTATTTCAAGCCAATATTTCCATTTTATTTAAACTCTAGGACATTAAAGTGAGCCTTCCATTCCCAGTTCTGCACACTGTGATGAGAACTTGTCTTTGCTTTCCTCTCCTTCCCTAATCAGATCTTATTTCTTATGGTGTCCCCTTGTGCTGTTTGAGAACTGTGCCTCAGGAAGGGTCACTAGGCTCCAAGCAAGAGCTCCAGTGTCTCCCATAGGGAAGATAGAGACCTCTTATCATCTCTCTTGGGTAGAGTCTGTATTCTTCCTGTAAATAAGTGAGGTACTGTTAAGTTTTTCCTCATAGATGCTCTGAGTGGCCATGGGGATTGAAGGACAAGGGGTCTCACTCTGCTGTTGGGGTTTCAGGAAACAGAAGTGGGTCAGGAAGGGAAAGATCACTTTCCAGCTGATAAATTGCAGTCACCTGAGTGGAGAGTGTGGCTCTGGGAGCTCAGTTACCTGGTGCTGTAATATAACAGAATGCACACAGACGTGGACGTCAGCTTAAGAATGAGCGTGTGGGCTCTGTCTCCGACAGTCTTTGTTCCAGGAGAGTGTACTGGATTAGTCAGGAGCATTCTTGATTAATTTTAGACATATTTAAAAAGAAAGTGGATGAGCTGGATGTACAGCATGCCTTGGTACTGTGGGAAAGGTGCTCCAGCGAGACCAGACATGTTGGCTTGTACAGAGTGTCCCAAACAAGCTTTTACTGCTCACTTGAAAGTGAGTCTCCTTCTGTTTGTGTAGAGGAAACCTGTTATTTCTGAACCTGTTTAACTAATTCTAGAATGTGTTTTTAAAAGAACAGTGTTATTTCTCACCTAGAGTTTAGGCCTTGCTATAGGATTAGAATAAAGCTGGAACTTCTTTGGTTTGGGAATTTATGCGTGAAGTTGACAAATGAAGCTAAGGATGGCCTTGTCTCCTGGTCTGCTTGTATTAGTATCCCAGTGCTTGGAGTCAGGATCTGTCACCACACCTGACTCCTTCCTGTGAGATAGTCTTTCTCTTTATTCCAGTTGAGAATGAATATTTCCTAATGGATTCCCCACCCCACCTCCTATCTTCAACAACTTAGGAGCTTGCAAGTGTTTGAAGAAACAGGAATCTCTCACAGTGAATTTCTTCATCGTCAACATGCAGAAGAAGGCGGTGGTCCTCTCGGAGGCCCTCTCAAGTTCCCTAACCCATGCATCCTCTGGCTTCATGCTGACCAGACAGGTAAAATATCTTCTGTCTGGAGTTCATCTGAGGTAAAACGTAGACTGCTAGGTTCTTGTATATCTAGCTTAGAACCACGCGGCTGAAAATGAACACTAATGTATCTACTGGGTTTATTGTGGCAATCGTCCTGCCTTCACTTAGGCTCTGTGCTGTTCCCGTAGGTATTTCTGGAAAGGGTGGAGGAGAATGCTGGTTCTCAGACACCAGAGTAGGTAGGGTGAGAGGTACAGAGTGGAAGAGACTGCTGTTTAGAGAAGCTTGAAAGATAAGTAAGGGAAGGTTTCCGGGAGGGAGGTCTGACCTTGAGGTTGACTGAAGGCTGGGTCACTGATAGACCTGAGAAATAGGTCTGATGGCTAGCTAGCTAACCTGGTAGCATTTGTTGCTAAAGTATTATGTTACCATTTGGGCGGTGGTGGCGCACGCCTTTAATCCCAGCTCTTGGGAGGCAGAGGCAGG
>LOJH01013260.1:39601-52366 GCA_001685095.1 Ellobius talpinus | reverse complement strand
GGCCAGCCTGGTCTACAAGAGCTAGTTCCAGAACAGGCACCAAAGCTACAGAGAGAAGCCCTGTCCCTAAACTTCTCCCCCCAAAAAAAGTATTGTGATGCCCTGTCTGTTTCCCCAGCAAGCATTCAGTGAGCCCTGAGTAAAATGCCCTGTATCCTGTAGTTGCCGCTGTGCCGAGGAGAGGACTAAGAACTCCTGCTCTTGCAGGTCTCCTGGGGGTGAGATGCTAGACAGTTCTGCAACAGAGGAGTGTTCAGAGTGCTTTGGGCCTAAGATAAGAGATGGTGACCATTCTCTGGGGAGTAGGGACACAAAATGGCTACATGGGCAGGCAGCGCAGTATGTGGTGAATCGCCCAGGCTTGAAGACATTGTTAAACTTCACACACTTGCTCCACTGTCTCCCGGTTTTGTGAGTTCTTTTTTGTTTGTTTGTTTGTTTGTTTTGTCTTGTTTTTAAAGACAGGGTTTCTCTGTGTAATAGCTCTAAGCTGTCCTAGAACTCAGTTTGTAGACTAGGAAACTGGTTTTGAACTCACAGAGATCCACCTGCCTCTGCCTCCCAGTGCTGGGATCACAGGCGTGTAACACCACCATCTGGTCTATTCTGAGTTAAGACCAATTAGTTTACTTTTATATATTTCAACTCTTCTATAAAATAGAAACGATAATAATAGTACATATTTCATAGCATCCATTAGGGATTCAAAATACTAATACTACACAGAGTTGTGGAACGGGAATATGGCTCAGTAGTAGAACAGTTGTCTGGTATGCACAGAGCTCTATTCAGTTCCTAGCTCAGCAAAATAAATGAGTAAGTCAGTGGAATTCAGAGCGCTTGCAGTGAGCTTCATACATGACCAGTCCTCAGTAAACAAATCTCAGCAAGGCAAGAACAAGAGCTGTGCTCATTAGAGGCTGAGAGGTGGCAGCAATGGAGACACAGACAGATGGTCATAATTATAAGGATAGTTTGCTTTTAAATCACTTTCAGTTATACGTTTCTGGAAAAATGTAACTTTTCCATAATGAAATGTTTAACAGTCAAACCTTACACTGCAGTTCAGTATAAACTAATGGCTTTGACTCATGGCAGAGCCACGTCCGGCTGTTGCACCTGGATGAAGATCTACCCATTTGGTAGTTCAAGATGCACCAAGATGTCATCTGGGGATTCTGAAATGAAATAACAAAGTTAGAGTTAAAAAAAAAAAAGGACAGAAGTTAAGAAAAGTCAACCCCTGGATGTGGTGGTGCACACTTTTGGGAGGCAGAGGCAGGTGGATCTGTGTGAGTTCCAGGCCACCCACTCCACACAGTGAATTCCAGGACAGCCTGGTCTATAGAGTGAGACCCTGTTTTGAAGAAACCAGGAGACTCTCAGCCACTTTGAAAAGCAATGGGTTTGCAGTCTCCATAGTTAAGTGCTTGCCCTTCATTCCAGCTAAGGCACGTGCTTCATTCTGGTTTGCTTTGCTCATGCACAGTCCAAAGTACAAGTAAATACAATATGAATTGTTATATACTCTGAAATCTGAATTCTTTCATTTGGATAAAAACCCCTTATTGAGGCAGCCTGTTCAGTTTGCCATGTGAGTGTCAGCCCCTGCCGCGTGCTGCTCATTCATGGGCTGTTTTGACTCAAGTTCTAGATGAACGCTTGGACAAGAGAGTGGATGCCATGCTTGCTGCCGGACTCCTGGAGGAGCTGAGAGATTTTCACAGGCGCTATAATCTTAACATTTCAGAAAATAGGTGAGGATTTGGCTGCTGTTCTGACCTACTCTCCATTGCTTGCCCACAGTTGTAAGACCGTAGACATAACACTGGCTTTGGATCTACTTACCAGTCTTCAGCCTTGACATTGGCAGGGCTCGTTGAAGGAGGTTTATTATATACCTGTTACGAGAGTCATTTGTTTTTCTTCAGGCATTCCCAGAAGTTACTTTTAAGAAAGTAACCTGGAGACTGGTGGGGCAGGAAGGGGAGAATTTCAGGCTCTTGCTTTTCTCATCAATGAGATAACATCCAAGGCCCCTGCTAGCTTTCAGAGGCTATGGCTCACTGCTGATGCTCTCCTGTTCCCAGCCAGGACTATCAACATGGTATCTTCCAGTCAATTGGCTTCAAGGAATTTCACGAGTACCTGATCACTGAGGGAAAATGCACACCAGAGACTAGTAACCAGCTTCTAAAGAAAGGTGTGAATTCCTCTGTCTAACCTAGTCTTGGACATCCTTGGGTGATAGTCTGGGCTGAGGCTAGAAGAGTCCCAGCTAAACACTGAGATTGTTGTCTGTGAAGTCTAACAGTGTGCTCATTTCTTTTGCTCTTGACTTGGGAGGGGTTGTCTCCTGACAGACAGAAATGCTCACCTGGATGCCCCTGTGTCTGCTGTATCTTCCAGGTATTGAGGCTCTGAAACAAGTAACTAAGAGATATGCCCGGAAGCAAAACCGATGGGTTAAAAACCGATTTTTGAGCAGTAAGTCCCACTTCTCTCCTTCTCTTCTGGATCCGTTTTGGCAGAATATTGATGTCTTCTCACTCAGCAAATGAACAGTAGTCTCTAAATCTGTCCTGAGAATTTAGACCACAGGTGGGTCTTTTGCATAGAGTATTATTCAGAGGTGTTTTCTGGTGATGTCTTAGGGGGAAAAAAACCAGTTAAGTTTCCATTGAAGAGTTTCCTTACGCCTTGAACAGAAAGTGGTGGCTGTAAGCACGGGTAAGAAAAGCAAGAGAGCAACATTTGAGCAGGTTGGGTGTTAGTTCCAATTCCAGCTTCCTTTTTATACCTGAGAGCAGGCAGAATGCTGCCGGGAGCTTTCCCAGTTAAAATGGTCCTGGGTCTGGTGATCTTTAATGGAAAGGACAAAACATTCTGTTTACCCTCGCTTTATCTTTGTGGTCAGATACATGGTGGGTATTTGAATTGCTTTAGTGGACACTGTAATTGTACAGAACTTTTAAGGGAGAGGGAAGGAAAGTCTCACACTGTCTCTGTCACCAAATGTTGTGCTGTAATAGTTGTATTGAGGCTTCATTTATTTTACAGATAAGAACATGAAGACCTAGCAGAAGTCCAGTAACTCCCCTTCTCCCACCCCCAGCTAGAAGGCAATAGAGCCCAAATACAGGCCTGGCTTTTTTAAGTCTAGGCTCATGTTTCTTTGAGCTATGCTGTTGGCTGACCAGCATTTGTACAGGCCCCCAGGTCCCCAGTTGTGTGCTTATGAGCTAAAAGGAGATAGATTTAAGTGCAGTGAACTCTAGTGTATCCTGGGGACACTTTTAGAATACTCTTCTGCGTCATCTCCGCTTGATTTTACCAGTGGACCTCTGCCTTCAGCTACAGCCTCCAGCCTTGCCCTTTGGTGCCCTTGACCATGTACACCTTGATATATGGTGCCGCTTCTTTCGATTTCTCCTTTTCTGCCTGTCTTGATAAGTAGACTAGGGTATCCCAGCCTAGTCTCAGTTGAACTGGAGGCTCAGAACCACAGATTTCAACTGCAGCTTCCCTTCCCAAGTCTGACAGTAAGTCTGAAACAAAAGGCTTTTTTTGTGATAGTTTAGAACTTCCTCTTGTGGTAAGGCCACAGTAACCCCTGTCTCTCAACCAGGAGGGGTTAATGGCACAGTGTCATTTGTCTGCACCTCATTCTGTGCAGGCACGGTCCTGGTGCCAGAGAGAAAGGCACAGCTGCCCTGTAAGTCAGGAGCCACATTTGATTGGGCAAGGCTAGTCTTCTGGGATATGGTCTGGCAGAGAGCCAGAGGGACTTCCCCACCCCAGCTTGGCCTTGGACCCAGGCCAGAAATAGCAGCTGGGAGCCGAGAACTTGTTGAAAGGTGCTTAGACAGGGCACAGAGGCCCAACAAAGGACTTAGAGGAGAAAGGGAAGCGTAGAGTGGCCTAGAAACAGGTGCAGAGCTTAACTAAGGCCAGGTGTGCTGTGGGCACTGCCTGCACCCTCCTGGTCTCACCTTTCCATGTGGTGGCAGGTGTAGGCCAGTCCGGCTTATGAAGAATCTTATTTGTGGTTGGCACACTCAAAAGGCCAGCACCTGTCAGCCGTTGGCATCCCAATGCCTTTGATGTTTTTTGTCCATGGGACAATGCTTCTTGCCTTCAAGTAACTGACTTCACCTAGCTGTAGAGATGGTCCAGTGTGTCTGTAGAGTGTGGACGAACTGAAGCTAAACTATCGCAGCACAGTTGGCCCAGGTGGGTGGGTGTCTGCTCTTCCATACCGCCAGCCTTGTGTCCGTTCACGAGGACATGTGAATTCTCCTTTAGATACGGCTCTTAGAAGGTGTTTAGGAACCTGGCATTGTACTACATGACTGTAATCCCATCGTTTGGAAGGTAGAGAGGCAGGAGGATCAGGGGTCCAAGACCAGGTTCAGGTACCCAGTGCATTTGAGGACAGCCTGGGTCACATATGTCTCTGAATCAAAAAAAAGAGAGAGAGAAAAGAAAAAGTCATGAAGGTCAGAGTGAGATTCAACTAGACCAGCCCCAAGACTAGTTCTTGAGTTCAGTGGTACATTGGTTAATGCTTGTGGCTATCCAAATGCTATCAGTGATATAAAATTTAGAGCAGGCACTCACTCATGGCTCTTCGCTTAGTTCCTCCTGTGAAGTGCTGTTTCTATCACAGCAGCCCACAGTGGGCTCCAGACCTGTTACTCCATTTGGATTTCCTTACTGTTCAAAGATTCTGCTCTCGAGTCTGTTTGCATGGTCAGGCATGTTGGCTGCATATAAGTCAAGCGTCTGGGTCTTCGGGATTGTGGCTCATATTTATAGTAGGATGAATAGCATGGTCAGAATGTCACTCCCTTGGCCTTGTGTGTTCCTCTTGAGGGTTTTAAGAGTCCTGGAAACAGAATAGATTGGGTCTCGTAGTCCAGGCTCACATGACTTTTCTTTTTCATCATTAGGACCTGGTCCCAGTGTTCCCCCAGTATATGGCTTAGAAGTATCTGATGTTTCAAAGTGGGAAGAGTCTGTTCTGGAACCTGCTGTCAATATAGTACAGAGTTTCATCCAGGTGACTATTAAGGAGGCATGGTCTGTTGTCAGGTTTGCAAAGGGCTTTCTTTTGTTGACACTTGCTGCTAATTTGGGGAGCCAAATCTCTTTTCAGTGAAGTAAAGCATCAAGCTGGCTGCTTTTAAATTCCCGGAGCTTGTTTTAACTTTCACGTTTAGAAATGTTGTTGCTAAAATCTGTTAACAGCCCACCTGCTCTCTGGGATGAAAAAGGAATCTTGGAAAAATCCCACTCCCCTTAATATCAGAATTGTCCCCAAATCTCTTTGAGCTGAATGTCCTTCCCCTTGCTCTCCAGGGTCACAAACCTGCAGCCACGCCAATGAAGATAGCGTATGATGAAACTGAGAACAAGAGAAGTTACCACATGTGTGACCTGTGTGACAGGATCATCATCGGGGACCGGGAATGGGCAGGTGGGGATAGATGGGGGCTGTGGGGGGATCATGGCTTCTAAATTGGGGGGTCACACTTCTTAAAACTTAGTCTTTAATAGTTGAATGCTGGAGTCAGCTTTGTAACAGGACAAATTCCTGAGAACCTTTCCCAGACTAGAGAATTGCCCCATATCCAGAAGTGTAGAAGACCTTCGCCCTCCAGCTGTGTGGGAGCAGAGGCACAGCTGGGAGGGAGCAGGTGTGCACAGGGTCCTCAGAGGCCGAGGGGGTCTTTGTAGCACTCTCAGGCTAACTTGTCAAACTGTGATGGTAGGTGGGGAAAAAGCTGTGAGAGCTAGCCTGAGCTAGCCTGAGCTAGCGTGAGCTAGCCTGACCCAGCTGCAGGAAGCCTGCTCAGAGTACAGTTTCGCTTGGATTCTCAGAGTAGGTGTTTCTCTCCATATCGGCCCATAGAATGATTAGGTTTATTAACTGACATCTCTGACAAAATGAACCCCATTGTCAGAGATTGGGGGCGACTGTGTGCCCATCCAGCAGAAGAAGCCTTGGTTGTTGTTGGTGTATAATGATGAAAGGGGAAGAGAGAGGGTGTCTGATTGCTTTGTGAAGGAAACTTAGTGCTTCAGTTTGTCGAATGTCCTTTGGGGAGAGCCTTAGAGAAGCAACATTTGTGAGCCTTTGTGAGCTTGGCTGTGTGAGCCTTCTATAGTGCCATCTGTCGCGTCCTTGCTCCGTCTCCTGCTGCCATGGAAAGCAGCCCAGAGCCCAGGTTTGCCTTACGCCTAGAGAATAAAGCTGCCTCTTCTTCCCACACAAATTTCCTCAGTTTATTTCCTTACTTATACTTCCAACCCCCACCCCCCCAAAAATGATGCTTTTGCTATGTGTAAAAGAATTTTAGCTTCGGATCCATGGGTAAAGAAGTTTGCCAGCAAGCAATCTCCTACCCCTGCATACATGCACAATTAAGTAAATAAATAAATTTTAAAATTAGCCTAGCCATCCCTCTCTTAGGTGTTCCCAGAGGATAATTCTTACAGAAGAACAGGATAGTAAAAATGAGCCTGTATGAAACAGTCATTGGGTAAGAGTGAGAGTTTCGGTGGGTCTGTGCAGCAGTGGACTGAGCACGCTCACTGCTGACCTGCCCAGCAGAGCCTCAGCCAGTGTGCAGCACAGGCCGGGAGGCGAAGGCAGGAGGAGCCTGAGCATGATGTCAGTCTGGGCTACAGAGTAAGGCCTTGTCTTGAGCAAACATCAAACGTGTCTACTCTGTTATTTATTAATAGTTAAAGAAAAAAATTGTATAATTAAATTCAGATGTTTGGTTGGGTTTATTATTTTTTGTTTGTTTTTAGAATTCTAGAAAGCTGATGTCTTTTTGTTTATTTGGTTTTTGTCTTCTCAGCACATATAAAATCCAAATCTCACTTGCATCAATTGAAGAAAAGAAGAAAGTTGAACTCAGATGCTGTCCCTCCCATAGAAACCCAAAGTAGTTCCCCAGACTGTGACCCGGAACCTAAAGAGGGGAAGTCCCCAGGGCAGCATGAGCAAGAGCTGAAAGCCAGGGTTTGAGAGACATGCCTGGTGGCCTTTGCAGAGATGTGGTGATAAAGTGCAGGAGGGAGGGGAGTGTTGGTGTCCCACGCCTGGATGGAGGAGGGCTGGGCAGAAGGCCCCACCATCTTCTATTCTGTGGTGTGGCCTGCAGTGGGAGCAGCAGGCCTTTCAGCCCCTTGTGTGGCTGTTGTGTCTGGTAGTGCTGTAGTTCAGGGTGGGATTTTTTTTTCTTTGAACCTTAAAGGTTTTATTTTAGAAAGAGGCACAGATTGCACATTTTCTACTTGAGGATCTTTTTTAGTGGTGAATACCAAGATTCAGTACATCCTTTAAAAGAGAGTTCTTGTCCCGGGTGCTGGCTAAAAATATCTCGCTTCCAGATGCTTTTGTCAATGACTGAAGTATTGTAAGGCACAGTCAGGAGTTCTGGATGTGAGAGAACAGCAGGAAGGAGCAGCCCAGAGAGACGACGAGGCGAGCTGTCCCAGCTCTGAATCTCAGAAGACGGAGGGGGGGGTCAGGCGGAGGTGGTTGTGACCCGGGTCTTGAAGACTAAAGAAAGAATCTGAGTCTCCCACGCAGAATGGCTGGCGCTGCTGTCTTTCTAGGGCAGAAAGCTATACGTTCTTTTGAAATGTAAATAAAAAGGTTTGCAAAAGCCCTCTAGTTTATTCACAGCGTGCTCTGTTGTCAGTGTGGTAGCTCTTTCTCCAACTCTGCACTCAGCATAGATATGGCGTATACTGAGCACCTCATTTTCCTGCAGGGTCTCTCACTGGGGGTTTGTTATCTGAAGCCTTCTGTTCATTTGTGTAGAGCATAGGGTCAGTGTGTTTTGATGTTTTGCTCTGTATTCCACATTCACAGTGCTGGGTGTCAGCGCTACTGTTTTCAAAACATTTCCATCATTCCGTTAGAGAACTCTGCACCAGAAGCTGTAGTTCTTCAGATGCGTTTGTTCCAGGTCTGGTGTGTGAGAGACCCTGGAGTAGGCCAAAGGGAACAGAGAGATGTCAGTCGGTCTGCTTTTGGGGAATCTTAGGAATATCCTTGTAACCAACCAGTGTACCAAGAGTACTTAAGGTCAGAGAAACTGCAAATTTCAGTGTAAAAGGGAGAAGAAGGAATCATGCAAGAAGGAGCATCTTGAACTGGGCATGGTATCCCAACACTTGGGAGGCAGGGACAAGTGGATCTCTCAGAATTTGAGGCCAGCCTGGTCTACATGAGTTCCAAGACAGCCAGGACATACATTGATATCCTATCTCAAAAAACAAACAAAAAGAAAAAAATGTGGAAGAAGGAGCATCTCTTAAGGGTGTAATTTTTAGAATCCCAGCACTTGGAAGGCCGTATAGAAAGAATCATGTGTTCCAGGCCAGCTTGGGCTACATAGTGAAACTAAAACAACCCCACACAATAGCACAGCATGAACAAATTGGGTCTGTGAATTACTGGACACACAGGTATGAGACCCGAGTTAGATCCCCAGAACCCACCTGACGTGGTGCCAGCCTCTTGCTGATCTTGTGTGTATCATGTTTTATGTGCATGCCATGAGCGTTCCTTTCATCCAGTACCTGGAACTTAAGTTACAGAATATTATGAGTTGCTGTGTGGTTTGCTGGGAATCAAATCCAGACCCTCTGGAAGAGCCTCAAATGCTCTTAACTGGTGAGCCATCTCTTCAACCCCACAACATGCCTCTAATCTCATTGCTAGGGAGCTAGAAACATTATCTGGGGCCCACTGGCTGGCTAGCCTAGCATAATATATGCTGCTAGAGGCAAATGAGATGCACTGTCCAAAAATAAGGTGGTAGGGCAGAGAGGCAGATAGATTTCTGAGTTCAAGGCCAACCTGGTCTACAAAGCGAGTTTCAGGACAGCTAGGATGGTTACAAAGAGAAACCCTGTCTTGACAAACCAGAAAATAAAGTGGTGGTATGGCAGGTCAGTGACTCGGTGAGCAGAGCACTGGCTTTGGAAGGACAGGGACCTGAGTTCGCCTGTGGGGCAAGGGGATAGAGAGTGTAGCTCTCATTGACAGCCAGCCTAGCCAATCCATAAGCTCCAGGTTCAGAGTGAGGCCATCTCAAAAAAAAGGGAACTAGTGAGGTGACTCAGCAGGTGAAAGTACCCATGTAAAAAATTGGATGTCATGTAGTCTTCTGTAATCCCGAACTCCTGAGAGATGGGCGCGGGGGACGGGACAATCCTGTGAAGCTGTCGAACTAGCTTATCCGGGGTGCTAGCATGTACCAACAAGATGCACGCAGTAAGGTAGTGAACTGACTCCCCCACGTACGTACAGCACACACACCTACAAAATAACTGTTTCTAAAGGCAGAGAGTGCCTCCACATGCATGCACACACAGGTGTCCGCCCACCTGTACACACGCACAAAACAAACTGGTGCCTGAGGGAGAGTGTCACCTGAGGTCATTTCTCTGGCCTCTGCCCATGCGTGCGCACACATATATACATGCCCCCACACATACACAAAATAGAAGCAAAGGACCCCTTCAAAGTGTGGTTATGTGTTTTGGATGCTACATAGAAATCAGGGTGAAAGATTTTGACCTCTTAGCAAAAGTACTGGTCAGCTCTTTATAAGTATATTCTGTCAAAGAAGCCAGTGGTGCACCCCCGCCATCTTGTTCTTCGTGTCTGAGTTCCCCAGCCGATGTATTACTTGAATCAGCAGGCTGGGAAGCCACATCTTGGGTGCAGAGTGCTTACAGTGAAGCCAAACAGTGCCAAGCACTTCAGGGATGTTATCTTCCCCCAGCCTTGGAGGGAGAACTGTGGGAGATGCAGGCCCAGGGGGAGCGTGGCTAGCCAGCTAACTGGGGGCAGGAGGGGGAGGGTCTGAGCAGCCTGAAGATTCTAGCTGTTGTGTAGAGTTGGCTTTGTTTAGGGAGGAAGCTTACTTTCTGAAATGCCTCACTTGGCTTGCTAAATATATTTTAAAGCCTTAAAAATGTCAGCAGACAATCAAGAAAAACAAGTTTTACTAATTCTACCTCAAAAGACCTCTTTAATCCTTCCATCTGAAATACCAGGAGCGGTGGCTTCTCTGAACTCACTTCTCTGTCTGCTGGAATCTGAGACTGCTTTACCTCCCGCACCCCACCAGTCAGTGTCTAATGGTTTTCTTAAGTGCCTGTTAAGTTCAGGGCATGGTGGTTGAACCCACTGCTCACGTTAGAAATGGTGAGATGGGAGATGAAATTCCTGCAGCAACTGTGGAAAAGCCTGGGGCCCACATCGCCCTGCTGCTCTCTGGTGGAGGCAGCAGGAGAAGGGAGTCTTTGGCCCCTCGGTTTCCATCAGGTGCGAGAGACTCGTCAGCCTTTGCACAGGTAGAAGCTGAAGTGAGAATATGGATGTACCAGTCACAGCAAGTGTGGTAAAGCCGGGAGACCTGGGGTCCCTTCACCAGCCCGTCTCTGCCTAGCTGGGAAGGACCATTGAGACCAGCGAGGGCTGTCTGCTCACACTGCACCATCTGGCCTCAGCTAATCCCTGCACAAGCAGGGTCCTTCATCCAGGTCACTTCAGTTTGCCACCAGCGGTGTTGTCTGAGTGCCTTTGGTGATTAATTCCAACACACAGTGAGCAGTTAGACTCGTCTTCCTCACAGTAGTAGAAGGAGGAGAGGCGGTAGTGGAAAAAGAAGAAATTAAGATTTATTTTTAAATTGTGTGTGCACGTGTGCACGCACCTGCATTTTGCTACAAAATGCCCTGGGAGGCCAGAGCTGTCGAAGCCTCTGGAACTGGAGCTACAGGTAAGGAGCTTCCTTGTGGGTGCTGGAGCCAAACTTGTGTCCCCTGTATGGTCTTAGCCATCTCTCCAGCACCTCCCAGCCCTATTTGAATTTTTTTTTAAATAACGAGACTGTACCTCAAAAAATGGTGTAAGGAGAGCTGAAAAGTTTTCTGGCTTCCACATGTGTCCACAGTCATAAAGCATCTTTTCAAAAACAAGTACTCTGGGGCTGGAGAGATGGCCCAGTGGTTAAGAGGCCTGTTCTATTCTTCCAGAGGACCTGAATTCAATTCCCAGCACCCAATATGGCAGCTCACCAGCATCTGTAATGGGGTCTGATGCCCTCTTCTGGCATGTAGGCACACATGCAGGTAGAACACATAAATTAAAAAAAAAATCTCTCAAGGTACTTTGAAGAGTTGAGGCTAACTCCAGCTGTCTGGCTTGGGCCTATATAAGATGCCAGTAAGTGTGCTCGAGCCAGGCCTGGTGACTTGTCCTGCGTTCATCTTCTGGGACCTTCAGGGTAGTGGGAAAGAGCCAGTTGTCTCAGGTCTCCACATGGATGCCCGAAGGAGGGCACATATACAAGGAGGTAGAAACTCTAAAATGTAAGTTTAAAAAGAAATTATTTCTTTTGAGACCTAATCAGGAAGGGTTCATCTTTGGTCTATGCACATAGTTTGCCCCTTTGTAATGCTCAGTAAGTATTTGTACACAGTCTCCTTCCACCATCAACAATTTTCCACTTAAAACACATTCCATACTAACTACGGAAGGGTGGGCTACAGTGTGCTGCTGGAATTATTTGCCTGGTATTTGTAAGGCCCTAGGTTTGATCCATAGTACAACAAAACCAAAAAATTCACAGCATATTAAAAGCTAACTACACAACCAGACACACACACGAGCTTTTGTGAATACAGTGGCTGTGTCCCCAGCAGGGAGAAATAGTCAAAAGCTTATTGAGTCAGTTACATAGAAGCTAAGTGAGTCTTAACATAAGCAGTCTGTTTCAACCATGAAATGGTCTTCACACAAGCTGAGGAGACCTTGGGGTGGTAGCTACAGGCAGGAATTTCATGTTTGACTAGTGCCCACTTTGATGCAGTTTTCTCCAATGGTGACTGGCCATTTGTAAAGCCATTCTAAATATTCACAAAGAAAAGGGGCTTGGTCGTGTGAGCTGAAGTGAAAGGCTAGGCTGCTGTAACAAAGAGCCTCAACAACACAGTGGCTTAAAGGACAAAGCGGTCATTCTTCCTCACGTAACAGCTCTGGGTTCTGAGTTAGCCTCTCTGAGGAGAGCAGACCAGGGCAGTAGGGCAGCTCTGCTCCCAGTGGTCATTCAGGGACACAGGTTCCCTGTATTGTGTTGCTTCAGCGTCCTCTGGAGCTCAGTCCTCCTCTGTGCTTGAAGCTGGTCGTCCCTGGTCATCCCTGGTGCCAGCAGGAGGAAGGGGAAAGAAGACTGGAGAGGTATGCTTGTCCCCCGGAGGGTCCCCGTCAGTCTGCTCACTGCTCACTAGCCATGGGCTCACTATCCATATGACCACACCTACCCACCAGAGAGTCTGAGAAATGAGCCAAGTCCCATGTGAAGAACTAAGGATAGCAGATTTGGGTAGACTTTGTAGCCTTCGCTAAATCGCTATCATCAAAAACTCAATTCCAGACTTGCTTAGTGAATTGCCTCTGCTAACTTGTTAGGGGCCAATTTCTTTTTTCTTTCTCTTTCTCTTTCTTTTTTTTCTATTTGTGAAATTATGGGCCAGGCAGGGTGGTGCACGCCTTTCATTACAACACTTGGAAGGCAGAGGCAGGAGGATCTCTGAGTTTTGAGGTCAGCTCATTCTACAGAGAGTTCCAGGACAGTCAAGAGTAAACAGAGAAACCTGTCTCAAAAAAATAAACCAGAGAGAAAGAGAGAGAGAGAGAGAGAGAGAGAGAGAGAGAGAGAGAGAGAG
>LOJH01013259.1:3882-21134 GCA_001685095.1 Ellobius talpinus | reverse complement strand
GGAAGGAAGGAAGGAAGGAAGGAAGAGCTGAGCGAGTCATGGGGAGCAAGCCAATAGCAGCCCCCCTCCATGGCCTCTGCATCAGCTCCTGCCTCCAGCTTCCTGCCCTGACTCCCTTCAATGATGAACTATGATGTGGAAGTGTAAGCTGAAAAAGTCCTTTTCTCCCCAAGTTGCTTTCGGTCATGGTTCTCATCACGGAAGTAGCAGCCCTGACTAGAACAGCCTGCCTGGTAGTGAGGGGAGTCCAGGCCAGGAGCCCATGGCCTGGGCTAAGGGCAAAACCAGAACACAGAGCCACTCAGGTATAATACTATTTACCATGCAAGAGATGCCTGGAGAGGGAGTGTGAAGAGATGTAGCCCTGCTTGCAGGAGGCAGCGCCCAATGCCTGCAGCCTAGTGCCATGGGCTGGAGTCGCACTGGCCCGGTTACAACAGCGCCTTCTTCTCTTGCAGTTTGGACGCACGGAGGTCATTGATAACACGCTCAACCCAGACTTTGTGCGCAAGTTCATTGTGGATTACTTCTTTGAGGAGAAGCAGAACCTCCGTTTTGACCTGTGAGTGGAAGATGGGGCTCACGCTGGATGGGCTAGGGGAGGGGATAGAGTCCTTGGGACTAGGGCCTGGGGTGACAGGATACAGGTGGAAAAGCAGGGATATTCTGGGAAGTCGGGAAGATAAAAGTGGCAGTTGAAATCTACCTCCAGCCTTGCTAGGGTGTGGAAAAGGGGATGCCAGATCTTATCCAGCATTTTCTCATTTATGTGTGTGTGCATGTGTGTGTGTGCGCGCGTGTGTGCGTGTGTGTGCATGTGTGCGTGCGTGCGTGCGTGCGTGTGTGTGTGTGTGTGTGTGTGTGGTGGGATTGGGTGAAGTGCCTGACACTCCGGGGAGCATCCACAGAGGCAATTCAGGCCTCTACTTGGGTGACTTTTGCTCCCTGGCGTCCAAGGTACCTGCTGGCCTCTCCCCCTGTTGGGAGGTGTGTCTAGTCTCCTGGAGTCATGAGACAAGTCGGGCTCTGATATCTGTGTTTCCCTAGAAAGAGGGACAGGGCCATCAGGAGGACTTTCCCCCTTGGAAACCAGGCAGGGAGTTTGTGTCATTTCCAGGGGCTGTAAGGGAGAGGGGCGGGGTTGCAAAGGGCAGTGTCCTGGAGAAGAACAGAGTGGAAAGAAAGAGTCCTGGGGGATTCTGGAAAAAATTTGGGGTGAGCTGGGGGAGGTAGAAACTTGGAAGCTCGCATGGGAAGAAGAGAAAGACTGAGAAGTGTGAACAAACATGGCCCATAACGTGACAGAGAAGTTTGGTGACAGTCTGGAGAGGCAAATTACTCAAGGCAGTGGGGTGCTGATCCCCAGCCCTCAGCAGGTGCGTGCATCTGAGCCTAGAGCAGGGGAGGCTGCAGGAGGAAATGTTGCAGGCAAAACCCTGGGAGAGGAGGCTGCAGCTCAGCTGGCTCCGGGAGAGGTGACCAGCTCAGCTGCAGGAGCAGCTCGCAGCCCACTCGGGTGGAGGTCGTGCCCAGGCCCGGGGAAGGAGAAGGAAGGTATGAGTACAGAGCTCCCAGACAGACCACGCTGAGGCTGGGAAGACCGGCAACTGGCAGTGTAGCCACCTGTTACCCAGCCAGGATACAGGTTCACTTGTGTCATTTCCCATTCTTAGTGAGGTAGAACGCGTGTGCGGGGAAACACAAATCTTTAAAAATGAATCACATTTGTTTGTGTGAGTCTATGCGTGTGCTGTTGCAGGGTGTAAAGGCCAAAGGGCAGCTTGTGAGAGTTGTCCTTCCTTCGTGTGGGTCTCGGGGATTGAACTCAGATCATCAGGCTTGGCTGAAAGCATCCCTAATTGCCAAGCCGTCTCACGGGCTGGGAAATGCATGAATCCTGAGAAAGAACCACAGGACTGTCTCCAACCTGTCTTCACAGAGATTGGGCGGGAGGAGCCTCCAAGGCTCCCAGTGTTCCCCAGGGGAATCTGACTCTACTCAGGGTCCCAGGCAGAGTCCCGTGGGATCTCTTCTGCCTGCCTTTACCATTTCTCTGTGTTTCCTGTAGATACGATGTGGACTCCAAGAGCCCGGATTTATCTAAACACGTGAGTTCTGCCTGTGACTGCCCAGCAAGCCCAGGCTTTCTTAAATGCCGTAGCCTGACTGGGCCCTGGACTTCACTCAAAGAGCATGTATCCAGGACTGCACATTGTGAGGGAGGTGGGGTGGCTGTGAACGCGGTGGCTGACACTGGTCTCTTCTGCCCTGGGTATGCAGGATTTCCTGGGCCAGGCCTTCTGCACCCTTGGAGAGATCGTGGGGTCCTCTGGGAGCCGCCTGGAGAAGCCCCTCACGTAAGTGTAGGAGGGGTACAGCCTGTCCGGGTGGCTCCCCTTTGATGAGCCATCTTCTGCCCACCCTGCTGAGAGTCTGCTGGTGTCAGCAACAGACAGCCAGGGCTTTTGGAGAGGGATCCCAGGCCCCGCCCTCTTGCATGGATCCAGGCTGTTATTAGAGCTTGTATTCCTGCGGGGAGGGGGAGGGGGCCATGACTGAGAACTACCTAGTCAGTTTGTAACCCTACCTCTCTAATTGTGTAAGAGACCAGAGGACACCAGGGGAAGTGACACATCCAAGGCCACACAGGCAGCAAGTGGGAAAGCTGAAATTTGAACCTGGGATTTAGTTGCACAGCGTATTCCTCCACTTATTCATGGTGTGTAGGTGTAGACCTGAGCTGGAGCTAAGAACAGGCTGGAACTGGGGGGAAAGAGGGGGGCACTTCTCACCTCCCACCTCTGATAGTCTACAGGAGAGCTGTCACTCTGAGCGGCCTCTGGGATGGGGAGTCGCCAGGATTCCCTCTGTGCAGCCGTGGATGGTTTGTCCTTATTCCTGAGGAAGCCCTCGGGGCAGGGCCCTAGCAAGGGCAGGCACAGACCAGGACAAATGTCCAGGCCACAGGGCAGGCAGGAGAGAGAGTGGGTTCATGAACCCCTNTGTGTGTGTGTGTGTGTGTGTATCTGTGCGTATCTGTATGAGTGTGTGCATAAGTGTGTGTGTATAAGGAACAGACTCTCCTAGACCCTTACCTGTAACTCCTCAGCAACTACATGGTAGAATCAGGACCCCAAGAAAGGTTTCTTTTTCCCTCAAAAGTCCCATCTCTGGGCTCCCAGAAAATTAACAAAAGCTACCATTGATTGAGATCAGGAGAAAAACTCAGTTTTGGAGATTCTGGAGCTTAAAAGAATTTGAGGTATTTTTCAAAAACTATGATATAAGAAGATGGGGAGACGGCGTCGTGGGAAAAGCACTCGAGCACGAAGATTAGATTCCCAGCACCCACACACAAGCTCCACAGACTTGGCAGCCTGTGACCCCAGCCTCGGAGGCATGGTCGGGCTCTTGGCCGGTTACACAGAATTGCAAAGCTCTAGGCTCCCGCTGCCTTGGCTTATATAGTGATGGAGGAAAGGAGATCAGCCTCTGGGCACACACAGGCACACACACATGTGTCCACACTCACGTCTTTAACTGGTTAAACACAGCAACGGTATGGAGGGGGCTGAGACAGCTCAGCAGCTAAGAGTGCTTGCTGCCTTAGGGGACCTGAGTTTGCTTAGCAGACCAGCGTCAGGTGGTTCAGGATCACCTGTCACTCCAGCTCCAGGGGACCCAAAGTCCTCTTCTAGACTCCAGGTACCTGCATGCATACACACAGGCACATACACATGTAAATAAAATAAGTTAACTCCTAAAAAACAAGCAGAATGTAGATCTTGTTTGTTCTTGGAGGCTCGAAAGTCGTGGAAACACGTAAAGTAGTCGCTTTTACTCAGTTCATTTAGTTCACAAAACCAACAAAGACTTCATTTAGAATTTTTAAGGATTTTTTGTTGTTGTTTGGACAAGCAAGATCTGAAATGTGGAGTCACGGGAATGCTGCGGGGGAGGTAGGTCCTTTCCCCCAGGAGGTCTTGTGTTTCTAAGTTTAGCCGTTCATGACTAAACCCCACCAGCAGCTCCTGTTTACTGGGCATCTATTCTGGGACAGATGTGAGGGTCAGTGTTTTGCTGGTGAAATCTGTGCAGGAAGTCCTCGGTGTCCATGGGCTCCACATACATGGACTCTATCAACTAAATGCTTTTTAAAAGGCTGCATATTCCTGAACGTGTGCTGTCTTCTTCCTGGTCACCATTCCCTGGATGATACAGTCCAGCCAGCCTATGCCGATCATTTACTCTGTGTTAGGTATCATAAGACACCTAAGGATGGCTTAAGATATAGGAGATGCCAGGCATGGTGGTGCATGCATGTAACCCAGCAGGAGGCCATCTTCAGCTACATAAGCTGAAGGCCAGACTTGGCTACATAAGACCCTGTTTATTTACAAATTTATTTACAGTTTATTTACAAATAAATAGTAAAATAAAATATGTGCAGAATGAGTGTGGCTCATATTCAGACACCGTAGTGGCCTTTTAAGAGATTTGTACATCCAGAGGCCTGTCCCAGAGGGGGCCGAGAACCAGTGCCTTGTGCCTATGAAGCGATGACCGCATTGGTTTGGTTTCGTTGTGTTTGAGCGTAGAGGGGGACGTTGTTGTTTTCACTACAGGGCAGCCTCAAACTCAAGATTCTCTGCCTCAGCCCCCTGAGGACCGGGATTGCACGTGCACTGCTTCCTTTGAGATTTTCTGTCGGGGGACCAGGGTCTTCGTCTATAGCCCAGGAGGAAGACCTCAGAGAGACTGTTCCGCCTCAGCCTCCCAAATGCTAGAGTTGTGGGCATGTGCCACCACGCCCTGTCCAAGGCGCCGACCGAGTTCACGTCTGCTAAGGCCGCTCTCCTTGGCTTGGGATGAATGTAGTTTTTCGTCTCCTGTCTGCGTGGAGTCCGTCCTTCTGTGTGTGGACAGTCAGGCCCCACCCATGTGACCTCAGTTCCTAATCAACTCCTTTTTTCTTAAAAGTTTTTTTTTAATTATTTTTATTTAAGTGTGTATGTCTATATTGGTGTGTGGGTAGGTGCACTTGAGGGCAGGCTCCCTTGGAGCCCAGAAGAGGGGAACCAAACTTGGTTCCTCTGGAAGAGCAATCCTTGCTCTTAACTGATGAGCCATTTCACCAACCCTTTTAAAGGTCCTTTCTCCAAATATAGTCATATGGAGTGCTGAGGTTTGGGCCTTCAGCATGCGAGTGGGAGGGATGGTTTATGTCTTTTGAGGCCCAATGATGTGACAGAGACCGTCTCCACCTGCGGCAGGTGTCTGGGTCACCTGGAGCAGAGGAACCCATTCCACCTCAGGGTTTCTGAGTAGGCCTGAGGCATGTATGTGATACATTCGCTGGGGCCGCTGGTCTGGGGCTCCACTCTGAACACCTCAGGGGTAGCATGACTTGCCCAGGGCTTCACCCTAAGGTCTGGGAAGTGTCCCATCTGTGGTCTGGGCTTTTGGTCCTGTTTTAGTGACTTCCAGGACATAAGCAAGGCTCCAGACATCTGCAGGTTGTGTTCTGGCCCATGAGGCCTGGGGTCGTGGGCTCACACTTGGCTTTCTCTTCCTCTGTCTCCACAGGATAGGAGCATTCAGCCTCAACTCCCGGACAGGCAAACCTATGCCAGCTGTGTCGAACGGGTAGGTCACCACGCAGCTGTGGCCTTCATGTCCTTCTGTGTTCAGCCAGTTCTAAAGAGGTCACCTGCCTCTGGGCCCAGTTCCTGATCTACTGTTAACCCCTGGGTAGGAAGACAAAGGCGCCAAGGTGACAGCCTACCCTCTTCTATCCGGAGGGCCCTGGTGGCTCTTGGGACTTTAGGGAGTAGGGAGGGACTCAAAAGAGTGTCATGTGCCAAGGGTGGGTGGCCCTGGGACCTCTCAGTTCCCTCTTTCCTCATCTAATACCCCCTTGGCTCTCCCTCCTCCATGGCTTCTCTATTAAATATTAGCCTTCTCTTCCCTATGGAGTTGATTTGTCTCAGTCCCACCCTACCCCCACACACATACACACATGCACTGCTTTCATAGCTCACCGGCTGCAGAGGGCCGTCTACCTCTCCAGTTCCCCCTCCGACTTTGTGCTTTTGGCTGGTCTCATAAAAAAAAATGTGACCAACACAGACCCTCTATGGGTCTTCCCTCTCCTCTCCTGAGGAGCATCTCTGTCCTAGTTTCTTTCTCATACCCTGTGGACCTAGGACCTTTGGGGCTGAGTGAGGGAGTCCTACCGGCTGCCTGCATGTAAGGAAAAAGCCTGGAGGAGCTATATGTGGACTCCCTCACAGCTCAGGACCAGCGTGACTTCTGGTTTATGGGGAGAGTGGATGCCAGCAAGCTGAGAGGGAGCATAAGCAGCTGTAAGAGGGGGGATCAAGTCCAGAGGGAGGGAGGAAGGTGGGGAGAGGAAGGCCAAGCTGGTGGGAGCAGGTTGAGGCAAGAGAGGAGGGAAAGCAAGACCAGAAAAGGAGTCCAAGGCGGAGCAACAGATGGAGAACCAGGGGCGGAGGAGGCTGCTGCTGAGGACTCTGGTCTCTACCAGGGCAGTGTGTAGGGAAGGACTGCCCGAGAGTAGGGGCCAAGCTGCAGCACTGCCACCTGCCTGGGGCAGGGTTGGCCCCTCATCTGCTCACCCAGTTTGGAGAAACCTGGGCTGTGTCTTCAGCCCCAGGAGGCTTCTCTTTCCTCCCTCTGCTGGGAACCTCTCCCTCCAAAGTGATGCTGGGTAAAGCTCCACCTGTGGTTCTCAAAGGGATCCTCACATAGCTCGCCGCTGCTGCCCTGGAGTGGGCAGGAGACAGGGTCTGGATTCCACAGCGACCCACTGTGGCACAGCAAGGCTGCGGGGAGGGAGACTGTGCTGTCGGTCGAGGGCCTTCTCTGCACAGGGCCCTGTGCATGCGTGTCCGGAAAACAGATTCTGTGTCACTCCCAACTGTGCGCAGGGCCAGAACCCTAGTCACAGCTGCTCCACAGCTTCACATGTGATTCCCCCTTGGTCACCCTATGGCCCCCCAACTTAGTCTCAAAGAGTGGTGTGGGCTAGTCCTTGGGGGCATGCCCCCCACTTCCACCGAAAGAGGAACAGGTGGTGGAACACCCTCAGTAGATCCCCTCTCCGGCTCGTCTTCCTGGAGGGGCTTCTCCGCTGTGGATGGTCCCTTGTCCTGCATGGCCCCTCACTAAGTGGGGTGTCTTTTGGCCCCAGAAGACCCCAGTCCCAGGAATTCAAATGGAGGTAGCTGCAGGCGAGAGCCATGGAGAGGACCCCTCCCCAAGACCCTAACCCACCCTCAGCTGCTCCTCCCTAGTGAAGCAGACTGGCTCAGAGCTGGAACACCAGGGGACCCTGGGTAGCTGGGTACAGGGTGGCTAGCCCACAAGGTCTTTTGCCCACAGAAGTGGTCTTTGGATGGAAAGCTTCAGAACCACTGGTCCGGAAGCTTCCGGGTGAGTCCGGGTGCTGTTGCCATTCTTAGACCTCCCTGGTAGGCCTTGGGAGCAGGGGGAGGGCCACCCAGGCTGAGGGCCTGACCCCAGCACACAATGCTCTCTCGGCCACACTACCCAGGCACTTCTGGGGATGTTCTTAGGGGTGTTGGGCGTAGATGCCTAGATGGCACTGGGTGGGCATGGGAGCGGCTGACCCAGGAATGTCGGGTTGGTCTGTCCCTGTCTGGCTTGTCATTTTTGTCTTCCCTCTCTCAGTGCTGTCCCAGGGAAGAAGTGTGGCTCCATCATCCTGTCTGCGGAGGAGCTGAGCAACTGTAGGGTGAGTAACAGGGGTTCCTCTCCATGAGCCAGGATTACCCATCCCTGGAGGGAGCTGGGGTAGACAGGGCTCCTTGTGACCCGGTTGACATGAGATGGTGACGCCAGAGCTATAAGATTCCAGCCTTGTGGTTGACCAGAGTGAGACCCAAGGCCCGAGGGACCAGCTGCACCACAGAGCCAGGCTCCTCCTGGGCCCAATCACATACACGTCCCTCAGCCCAGACTGCCCCAGCCTCGGCACTGATGACCAAAGCGGTTCAGCCTTGCGCACTTAACATTCAGTTGTCATTGTTCTCTTTGCCTCTGGCATAGGATGGCACCCTCTGCTCCACAAAGGGAGAAGATGTCTGAGTGTGTATAAGTGTGTATGCATGGCAGATGTGAGTGTGGGTAGGTCTGAATAGGAATCCGGGTGGGTGTGGCCGTCGGGAAGCCAGGAGTCTGCAATCCTGGCAGCCTTTGGTTCCGGCTCTTCTGGAGGAGTGTGGAGCAGCGGCCCATGGGGTGGCTCGGCACCAAGAAAGGGGTCAGGGCTCTGATGGCTGACGACAAAGGGAAAATGTTGTAAGGATGCTGACCGCTGTCAAGGGATGAGTCTCATTTCTGCGTGGGGGACGGACCTGAGTGAGAGTCTTATTTCGCCGGAAACTCTAGCTTCTCTCTGAGACAAGAGGGAGCACGCCTGGGCTCTACTCAAGATCAGCTGACTGTAAGATGGGGTTCTACGCACAGGCCACCCAAACCAGGCATCCCTGAGGCCAGTGAGGGGTTGGGAGGGAGACAGTCCTGAGTATCTGGGGACAGGGCTCCCAGGAACTGTAGGAAGGAGGAGAAACAAGACTTCCTGACCTGCCTGGATCAGAGCTGCCATCCACCAGTATCCACCATGTGAAAAACCACGACAGAACAACCTTAATCCTTTTAGGATAACAATAGCGGAACACAGTAAGAATCAACCAGGTGGGGCTGGAGAGATGGCTCAGAGGTTAAGAGCATTGCCTGCTCTTCCAAAGGTCCTGAGTTCAATTCCCAGCAAACACATGTGGCTCCCAACCGTCTGTAATGGGGTCTGGTGTCCTCTTCTGGCATGTGGGCATACATTGAGGCAGAAAGTTGTATACATAATAAATGTTAAAAAAAAGAAGAATCAACCAGGTGTGGTGTCACACACCTTTAGTCGGGGGCAGGCAGATCTCTGTGAGTTTCCATCTCTGTGAGTTTCCATAACAAGTTCCAGGTAGAGGGATCCCATCTTAAAAAACAAGCAAAAAGGAATCGACATGGGGAACTGGAGAGATGGCATAGTGGTTCAGAACACTGGCTGTTCTTGCAGAAGACCCTGGTTTGATCCTTAGCACCCACACTATAGCTCACAACTATCTATAACTCCAGTCCTAGAGGACCCAGACCCACTTCTAGCTTCTAGAGGATCAGGCATGCACATGTTGTACAGACATAAGTGCAACACGCTTATAACACCACACACACACACACACACACACACACACACACACACACACACAAAGGAATCAGCATAGGTTTTGGGTTCTCAGCTGTCAGAGTGCTTGCCTGCTTAGTAAGTGTGAAGCCCTGGGTTTCATCCACAGTACCAAATAAGCCAAGCATGGAGGTGCAGGCCTGTAATACCAGCGCACAGGAGCTAGGAGCAGGAGGATCAGAAGTTCAAGGTAATCCTCAGTCAGCTATATAGTGAGTTCAAGGCCAGCCAGAGCTACATGAGAATGTGTTAATGTTAAACAACATTTTCCAAAAAGGAATATTTTGGGGGGAGAAGAGTGGCTTTGTAAATCTCCTTAATGTCTAGGGTCCTAGAAGATACCAGAAGGGGCTGAGGTATGTCTCGGCTTCAGAGTGCTTGCCCTAAAGGAAGAAAGAAGGCCAAGTGTCCCTTCCTTGAATGGGCGGGGCGGGGGATACAACTGGATGCTCACTTCTGGGCAGGTAGTGTGCTATTTCTCATGGCCTGTTTGATGATTCTAGACCACACTAATGGTTCATAGATGTAGACTTGTTTATGTCTTCTTGTGTAGTATGAGGTTTCTGACATTCGGTGGTTGAGGAGACTGAAGCCTGGAGAGATGAAGTCCAGGACCACACAGTCACCCAGAAGATGAGGTCTGGACCCAGGCAGCCTGCTCTAGAGCTCTAGTCTTCAATGAGCAGGATGTGGAGTCACAACCTTGTCCCTGGGACTTCTGACTTCTGTGTGGAAACAGAATGGACTGTAGAGAGGTGACCAGAGGAACGCTGGCACAGCTGCTTTCCTGGTGGTGGCCCTTCCTGTCTGTTTAGCTGGCTAGTGGAGGCCCGGATGCCGGGAATCGGGCTCGCCCACACACCGGGAAGCAGGCTCACCCAGCATCTGCACCCTGGGCAGGGCTGCTGTGGTTGGTGTGCACTGAGGATCTGATAAGAGCCTAGCCAGGGAAGTCCAGCAGAGTGTTTAGTGATGATGGGCACTGTCAAAGGAGGGCCGGCCTAGTTGCACGGACCAGGCCTAGAACCAGGGGGTGTTTTTCTGAGTGCAAGAGCCTCAAGGTTCCCCTGCTGTGGGGCAGTTGGGTTAACTGTTGAGGATGAAGGTGATGAGGATGGTGACTGTCATCCTCATAGATAGATAGATAGATAGATAGATAGATAGATAGATAGATAGATATCATTCATATATATATATATATATGATGGGGAAGTTCAGCCAATCACATTTGGCTAGGGCGTGGCCGCCTGGCACCAGGGAAGAAAAACCTGGGCATCCAGGTGCGCTCGCTCTCTTCTCTGTGCGCGCTGGACCCCGGTCGTGTGAGTTTCCCTGTTTTCCAATTATTAAACTAAATCTGTTGTATTGAGCTAGTCTGGTTAATTCTAGCTTACCGGTCGACTACTCCCATCATATATATATATATATATCTCACTTTATGGAATCACTTTATGGTCCAAATTCAGTTTCCCCTGAGCTCTTAGCCCAGCAATGACCTCCTCCTTGGTGTTTAAATAGCATCAGTTAGGGCACTTTGGACAAGCTTAGTGGGCTGGCGCTTGTACTCGGTTTCCCAGCAGCTTGTGAACATCTTTCTTTGCCACCTTAGGACCCACCCCCACTCCCCCCTCTCTTCCTCTTCTTTCCTTCCCCTGCTCCTCCCCTCTCTTTGATCCTTGGACACAGTAGTTTTCTTGCTGGAGTCTGTGCCCGCACTGGGGAGGTTTAGGGGCTCCCTCCCTCCAGAGGCTGTCGGCTCCCTTTTCTTCTGGCATATCTTTGGCTGAATTCTCTCTTTTCCTAGAATCCTTGCAAGGAAAAGACACTAATTCTCAGCATCTGGCTGAATTAAAATAATTACATGTGAGCAGCTTTGCAACTCCGGCTTTCAGTGGGAGGATCAAAGGGAGAGGGTGGGGTACAGGTCTGCAAGGCGCGGGGCTTCCTGCCTTCAGCCTGGGACCTGCGTGGGTGGCCAGGGACAGCAAAGGATCAAGTGGATGCCAGCCTGTCACAGGCTTACTTTAGTAAGTAAAAGAAAAGCCTTGCTCGTGTAGAATATTAATGCCAAGAAGGTTCTTACAATCAGATTTGATGCAAATACAGTTGGGGTCCTTATGTTGACAGGGTGAGGGCCAGCCCCCTAGACACCCACATTTCCCCATGCCCAGCAGGTGTACTGATGTATTCCTGCAAGGTCCTCAGCTCCCTGAGGCTCTTGTTCACAAGCATGTCTTATGCTAGAGATTGAACCCAGGACCTCACTCTGGGTGGACAAGCAATCCGCCACCAAGCTACATCACATCACCAGCTCTCTTTCATTTAAAAAAGAAACAAAAGAAAGGGCCAGATATGGTGGCTCATGTCTTTAATCCCAGCATCTGGGAGGCAGAGGCAAGCAGATTTCTAAGTTGCAGGCCAGCCTAGTCTATATAGTGAGACCCTGTCTCAACCAGAATAGATAAGGAACAATTTCTCGATAACTTGGATGGTGGCCCCGAAGGCTCTGCGGGCTTCTAGCCATCAGTGAAGAAGCCAGCTTTGAGCATTGGGAGTGGAATTCGGAGAGATGGGAGCCAGCTGCACATGCAGTGGAAGGCCTGAACCTCCTTGGCTTTTCTGGTTTGTTAGATAACCTTGATTGGTACCCATCCTCCAGGCTCCTGATGAGGGGCAGGAAATCCAAGCTTCATACTGCAGCATCCTGGGGTCTCCCCACCCATGAGCCATTTCTAGACTGCTCAGGAATTCATTTGTTTCAAGTCAGCAAGTCAGCGTTTTACTCACTCTACCCACTGCCCGCTGTTCTAATTTAGTGTGAGAAACGTCAGCCCGCAATCCCAGCCTCTCTGCCCTGGCTCTCCATCCTGTCAAACCCGCTGGCCCTTTTTTATCATACACGCTGCTGCACGACATTCTTGATCCTGAAGGAAAATACATGGGCAATTTATTATGTGCCTGTGTGGAAAAGCAGGTAGGAGCTAAGCTCTTGCAACCAGCTCCCTGGGAAGCAGGCAACCTATCCAAAGGTCCTGGAGGCAGGAGAGAGAGGTGATTACCGGTCAGGCAGGCTGCAAGTGGGGATGGTGGCAAGAGGGGCTGGGTTCTTTTTCTTTTCTTTCTTTCCCTCCCCCCCTCTTTTTTGGGGTGGGATTTCAAGACAGGGTTTCTCTATATAGCCCTGACTATCCTGGAACTCTCTCTGTAGACCAGGATGGCCTCAAACTCAGATCTTCCTGCCTCTGTCTCCCAAGTGCTTGGATCAAAGGTGTGCTGCATCACCACGCCTAGTGAGGGGCTGGATTCTGTGAAACCTTCCAGCCAAGGGGTCTAGGGGACTTGAGGGTAGTGTTTCTCCTTGCTGCAGCCTTTAGAGGAGGATAGCCATGGGAGGGAAGGAGAGAGAGAAGAGGAAACCATGGGGTAAAGTGGGTGTGGGGTTTTAATGGGTACATATATACATCTTTTTTGGTATAATTTGGTACCTAATTGTTTGTTTTGTTTTGAGATAGGGTCTCACTATATGTCTCTATCCATTTACTATTCATTTGTTTTGTTTTGAGATAGGGTCTCACTAAATGTCTCTGATGCTTTAATATATATGTGTATGTAATATCACATTAACCATATTAGTCCGGGGAGATGGCTCAGTGGTTAAAGCACTCACTGCACAAACAACGGGACCACAGTTCACATCCTCAGATCCTGCATGGATGCTAGGTGGGCATGGCAACCCTGTCATCCCAGCCTCTGAAGGTGGATATGAACCCCCCTCCCCAAGAGCAAGCAAGCTAGCAGTCGGAGCCATAGTAGTCAGCTGTAGGTTTGATTGACACCTGCCTCATAGAATAAGATGGAAAGTGATCGTGGAAGGTGCCAAACATTAGCTTCTCCTCGAGCCTCTACACACTCAAGCAGGTATGCACATGCACTTGCACGCCTATACCTACACACATGTGAACAAGTATACACATGCTCACACATGTGGAATAGAACAAAGAAGAATGCCATGCTAATTCTGTACAAGTTGGGAAGACACAGAAAAATTACCCAAAGATAATCACTGTTACTGACATTTGGATGATTTTTTTGTTGTTTTGTTTTTCAAGACAGGGTTTCTCTGTATAGTCCTGGCTGTCCTGGAACTCGGTTTGTAGACCAGGCTGGCCTCGAACTCACAGAGATCTGCTTGCCTCTACCTCCCAAGCGCTGGGATTAAAGGCGTGCACCACCACCGCCTAGCTTGGATGACTTTTTTAATGGGTACATATATACATCTTTTTTGGTATAATTTGGTACCTAATTGTTTGTTTTGTTTTGAGATAGGGTCTCACTATATAGCTTTTGCTAGCCTGGAATTCACTATGTAAACCAAACTGGTCTCAAACTCAAAGAAATCCTCTTGCCTCTGCCTCCCAAGTGCTGAGATTAAAGGTGTGTGCCACACAACCAGCCAATGGTACCTTGTATTTGGGCCACAGTACCTTGTATTTGGGCCACAGTTCCTGTCTTCAGTCAGAAATGAGTGTTTCATAGTTTCCTCATAGGAGGGGTTGACCATCATTTATTGAATATAGTTTCTTTTGCAATACATGGAAATAGTAGTGCGTTGAACATTCTATCCTTTGTTTGTTTGTTTGTTTTTACATGTAGTTATTCATTTACTCTGTGTGTGTGTTCATGCATGTGCCCATATGCCCCAGGAAGCATGGGCAGCTAGCTTCTTCCTTCCACTGTGTTGGGCCTGGAGATCACACTCAGCTTGTCAGGCTTGGCAGCAAACACCCTTGCCCACCGACTCATCTTACCGGCCTTGGTTTATTTAGTTTTGAGACACTGCCTCATTCTACAGTCCACACTGGCCTAGAACACCTTCTCTGTCCCACATGGGTCTCAAGCTCCCCAGCGGTGCTCCTGCTGAGATTGCACGCATGCGCTGCCATGCCCAGCTCACACCGTATCCTGATTGTTTCATTTTCTTCCAAGCAGTAGATGTAGGTCAGCTTCCCAGCCGTGTAGGTGCAGTAAGTGTGGGAGGGAAAGTGGTCAGCGGGGGTTTTCAGCTTTCAGTGGAGATCCAATCCACAGACACAGCTGACTGGGTTGTTTGGGAAGTCGGCCGTTACCACAACAAAGAAAAGCCAGCTTGACCAAAGGCCCCATCACAGTTAGTGTACCAACAAAGGCTCAAGGCACCCAGGCTGTGTGACCACCACCTGTATCTGAGTGGACACCAGCACAGCCCCCTCACTGTCCCCCATCCATCTTTCTCCCTCTCTTCCCCCTCTCTCTCCTCTCCCTCCACCAACCCTCCTTGGCTCCAGGTTGAGTCACTTCCTGATGGAATGTAGTTTCAGAGTCCTAGATAGATTTGGAGGAGTTGTGTGTATGCGCATGTGTGTTGGGGAGGGGTGTATACACATTCCTACGTACGGTGCCCTTGCAGAGCCCAGAGAAGGACATCAGGTGTCCTCCTGTAGCACTGTCCAACTTGCCCCTTTGAGGCAGGATCTCTCCCTGACCCTGCAGTGCTTTTGTTAGGCTGTGCTGGCAACCAGCAACCCCCAGATCTTCCTGTCTCTAATTCCACAGCACTGGGGTTCCAGGTGCTCATGAGACCGTGTGATCTGTTCTGTGGGTGCTGGGATCTGAACGCAGGGCTTCATGGTTGCACAGTGAGCACTCCTAGCACTGAGCCGTCTCTGCAGCCCTCTTGTTGTTGTTTATTTGTGTGTTGGTTTTGAGACTGTCTCACTATGTAGCCCTGGCTAGATCCCAGAGATCCTACCTGCCTCTGCGAAACTATGCCTGCCTCCAGCCCTCCTCCTTTTTTAAGTAACACCGTGTGTGTGTGTGTGTGTGTGTATGCATGTTTGTGTGTGTATATGCATGTATGTATGTGTACATGTGTATATGTATGTGTGTGCATGTGAGTGCTTTCTTGTGCTTTCTTGCATGCGTGTATGTCCATGTGCATACGGAGGTCATAGGACAACCTTGGTTGTCATTCCTCGGGTGCTGTCCACCTTGAGTTTCTAGACAGGCTCTCACCAGCCTGGAGCTCACCAGTAAGCTAGGCTGGGTGACCAATGAGCCCCTGTCTCTGCCTGTCCAGGACTGGAATTGCAAGCTTTAGCCACCATGCCCAACAGTTTACCATGGGTGCTGGGATTTGAACTCAGAACTTCAGACTTGTGTCACAAGCGCTTTACTGATTGAGCCATCGCTCTAGCATCCTGATCCCACCCTTGCACACTCACATACGCATTCTAGACTCAGGGGCACACACACAGTGCCTTTTTAATCTGACTGTGCTAATTCTAGGAAATTTGGAAAATCCAATGGGTCAAAAGACAATAGATAACACCATGATCCTGTTGTCCATTTAAAAACGTCTTTCAGGGTTGGCTTGTAAGGTGGTTAAGAACTCAAGTGCCATTTTTGCCAGGTGTGTGACTCCAGGCAAGTTACCTGACTTTCTGTGAACGAGTTGCTTTGTTTATAAAAATGTTCCTCATTCAACATTTTAGTGTTCTGTTTATCACGGATAGTTTTTTTCATTGATTCTTTTTAGGGATGTTAAAACATTTATTTTGATCATTGAGCCTTTGAGGCGCCCTTAAGTTTCATATTTGCTTCCTGACCCAAGGCAACATAGTGGGCACCATGCCTGCTGACCTCTGACCTCCTCAGCCTTCTTCTGGGGCTGGGAGGGTTGAGGTGCTGGAGGAAGCCTGGCCCTGCTGCAGAGAAAGGCTGCCTGCTGAATCTCTGAGGCGGCGCAATTAGCATGCGGAGATATGCAAATTAAAGCAATCCTGCTGTTTTAGAGAATCTTAATATGCTTTTAAAAAAGATAGGGTGAAAGGCAGAAATTGCAGGAAATTATATATCTTGGGAGCGGGTTTTATCTTCTCTGCCACTGATTCCCATGGCCTCCCAGGCTGGGAACAGCATCTCTTGGGCTCAGAGAGTCCCAACTCAGCATCAAATCCCCAAAACCAACCCTCACAGGAACCCTGGGATCCAGGCCATCAGCACCGCCCTCCCTGCCTCTTCTCAGATTCAAACTGTGCCAAGAGTTCTATCCATCTGCTAACCACATTGATGGGGATCAGGGGAGTTCAGATCATCGCCCCCCTCCCCTGGCACAGGCTGCAACTCAGGTCATGGATAAGGCTTGCCCAGCATGTGCCAGGCCCTCCGGTTCCATCCTCATCCCAGGCCAGGACCTTGAGCCATTCCTGCCCCCCAGGACTTCCCCAGCGAGTGCTCATCCAGAGGCCTGTGCTTTGGTGACAAGCTGGAAATCTAAGTGTCCAGTTTGTCTTCCAGGGCTCCTGCGATGGGGTCCAGCAGTCACAGAGGGCTCTAGGCAATTGTCCCTGGGTCTAGATTGTGTGTGTGCTGGAATCAAGATGAGCCTGCTGTGGCTCACTTATCTACCATAGACAGGAAACCTGCTGTGTCACGCTGTCCCACCCTGGCTGAGCTTTCCACCCAGCTGGAGTCAGAGGCTTGCCCTTGTAAGTGGATTTCACGCTTCTCTGCCTCCTCCATTGAAGGTTCTAGAACATAATTAAGCTTGCCTTGGGGGTGCTGGGTCATTATTTAGAATTTCAGTTTCTCGCCTCTGGAGCTGTCCTGCGTGACTCTAGCTCTGTCCTAGCTGTGTGGCTTCCAGCAGGAGCATGACCCTCTGTGCTTCCACCTTCTTGGTTGTCCCTCTATTGCTTACACTTTATTTGTGTTGCATCTGTCTGAATGGGCACGCATGTGCATGGCAACATGATGGTCAGAGGACAACTTGCAGGCATTGGTTCATTGTTTCTACTGTGTGGGTACCTGGGATTGAATGTAGTCAGGCTTAGTGGCAGGAGCTCAGCCTCAGTAGGCCCTTTTGTGCATGCATGCATGCGTCTGTGTGTGTGTGTGTTTGTGAGAGAGAGAGAGAGAGAGAGAGAGAGAGAGAGAG
>LOJH01013258.1:13005-24647 GCA_001685095.1 Ellobius talpinus | reverse complement strand
CTCTCTCTCTCTCTCTCTCTCTCTCTCTCCTCTCTCTCTCTCTCACACACACACCTCTCACACACACGTTGGGGGACCATAGCATATTGGCCCTCAGGGTTACAGAGATCATAGCTTACTATGACCATTAAGAAATGATTTCATAGATGTCCATGTCTCCCTAGGTTGTTTTCCTCCTCTGTGCCTATGTCACTGTGTACATGATCTATTGGAAGTTCCGGAAAACATTTGACATGGAGAATGACACGTTCCGGCTGGAGTTCCTCCTGGTCCCAGTGATCAGCCTTTCCTTTCTGGTGAACTACAGTAATGCACCATTGGAGGTGAGTTTGACCCCAAGGCCCAGCCGTCTGGGCCTGCCTACACCATTCACCCCCATCCCCAGGCAAGGGGCACATCGGCTGAGTCAGAGGTTCCACGGTAAGCTGGTGGTAACCCTGCTTCTGTTGCAGTCCAGGCTGCCTATAACTCAGCAGGCCTGACCTTCGAGAGACAAGCATCTCTGGAGGTCCTATGCTTACCGACACACTGTGGCTTAAATTGTTACTTATCAACTGTGCAGTCTATTAAAACTATGTTTTGTGGACGTTTGCGCTGTGGTAAAACAGACCTTACACACCTGAGTTTGTATTTCCATAGGAGGCAATGGAAAGGCACAGCTACTGAATGAAGTTCAGGCTGGGGAACACTATGGGTAGAGTGCTTGCCCAGCACGCATCCAGCCTTGAGTTCTATCCCCAACACCAAAAAGCCACAAATGAGCTCTTAAACTTGGTGTGGCAAAGCATGGCTGTCACTCCAGCCCTTCCTTGGCAAAGCCTACCTGGGTTACACTGGGACCCTGAACAAGTGACTGTGTGACAAACTGTTCTCTCCAGCAAAGTTCACTACACATGGGTCCTCCAAAGCAAGGACCCTCGCAGCCCTCTGCTTCTCTGACAGGTCCTCTGGACCTTCTCCATCTATTTGGAGTCAGTGGCCATCCTGCCGCAGCTCTTCATGATCAGCAAGACCGGAGAAGCCGAGACCATCACCACTCACTACCTGTTCTTCCTGGGACTGTATCGGGCACTCTATCTAGCCAACTGGATCTGGCGGTACCAGACAGAGAATTTCTATGATCAGATCTCTGTGGTGTCTGGAGTAGTACAAACCATTTTTTACTGTGACTTCTTCTACTTGTATGTGACCAGAGGTAGGGACTGGTCCTAAGTCATTATGCACTCTATGGTATTCCAACTAGTCTGAAGAGTCAGGGCCAAGGCTCATCCCTTCTGGAGCTTATTTGGATGGGGGAAGCACAGACCAATGGGAACCATACTTGCGTACAGATGAGAACTGGACTTTTGACAAACCTGGTTAGGAAGTATCTCATGTATAAGCTCCAAAATGGGCCTTAGAAAGTTATAAACCTTGAAATGCAAACCAACTAAATTCACACAGGGCCAAGGGTGATTGCTAGCACATCACCAAGAGCATCTGTAAGAAGTCACTTCAATCAACCCAGTAATTGCCATGCAGGGAGGGTAGTGAGGCTCTGGGTGGAGATAGTTTATGGGAGTGGAGTGGAGATGAACTGAAGCCAATTGCTAAAATGTACAACTATGTAAGGAAGTAGCACAGTAGCCAAAATGGAGCCAAAGGGGCACAGAGCCCATGGCTAACCTGAAATGGAAACTTGTGGTAACTTGATCCGCAAAAAACTTTTAAGGGACATGGTGTGGTATAGACAGGCTAATGAAACTCAAAAAGGGGGGGGGTGGGGGTGAAGCAGTACTTTTCTAAATATACCATGATCTATTCATCTTCCTTTTCTTCTAGTCCTTAAAGGAAAGAAGTTAAGCCTACCAATGCCAGTTTGAAGAGATGGGCCACTGTAAGGCATCCAGAGCAAACTATTTGGACCGTTCTCCTTGATGACTTAAATGTTAAACAATTGGTGTGAATTTGAGCAAAGCACTGGCTGAACTTCCCATCTCACCAACAGCTGGACCTCCCTTAGAGACACCACAGATGTAATGAGGCCTCACAATGGCAAGTGAAATAAGGAGCAGTTAAGATACCCCCTCCACAAATGACCAAATATTGCTCCTTTGACTAGAGGAAGGCTCATGCCAAGGAACAGGCAGATCCACTCAGACCCTTCCTAGGTCAATGTGGAACAAGACCCCGGGGGTGTGCGTGTGTTGTCACTCAACTGCTTCCACACTGCATCTCAGTTGCCTAGGTGGATACCGTGCCATGCAACTGTGATTCAGATTCTTGTGCCAAGACCTACCATCAACCCCACTCTCCCCTCCCTCCCAGTTTGAGGTGCTAATTAGGGTGCTTAGTCACTCAATCTCCCAATATTTTGTTTTGATGTAATAAAAAATTCACACCTTTATTGTCAATTGTTTTATTTATACCTACAAAAGAAAACAATATGGTATCAAAAGGACAATTTACAAACTAATAGTAGTAACACAGCTCTTAGCATCCTGTGCCTTAACATCACACCTACAATTCAAGTCTCAATGACAGGAATGTGTTCAGAGAGCAGAGCACTGATCCCAAGCAAAAGCCACCAACCTTTTAGATGGGAAGTCTGCACAATGAATTGTTCAGGAGGGGTAGGGAGAAGCAGCCCACAGCTTAATACTGAAGCCCTTTCCTTAAGTGAGTTAACCACACGAGGGGAATTACCCCAGCTCAGAGGGCTTGCCTAGGCCGGTTCTGAGAGAACTCAAAGGACAAGAAGTCATTTGCACTGAATTGGAAAACTGCTAGTTTTCTGCCATACCCAGGCCAAAAGAGCACACGAAGTAGTAAATCAGCTGTTGATTATACTTCTGGTGGAAAGGGGAGGTGAGCAACCTAGCTACGGCTTCATCTCCATAGGCATTAACAGAAAGGGTGTTTTGAAGAGCTGCAGTAGCACAGGATAGCCCATGATATGATGCTTAATAAGTAAATCTGAAGAAAGAAGTATCTGTAACAGGCTGGTCAGTGTCCATGATTAGACACTTCCTTTTGGCAGGGTGACAGAAGGGTGACAGACAGACAGAACACACACTTTGGTTTTAAGCACAGAGCAGGGTTGCCACACATCTGTGCCCACCACTCCCTCAGCTTCATATTCTGTAAAATAGTAAGGAAAACAAAGGATGCCAAGCGTTCACACACATACACCCAACATATGCTGACAACCTACCTGTTGTGTTGCACACTGAATCCTACTTTCAGAGCCCTCAAAACCTTCCCCTTTCTCTTCCTGAAGGAAACCTCAAGTGTATTGTTACGACTTTTACAAAGCAGCAAGCACTCTGAGGGCACAGCCACGAAATGAAGTGGAGCTTCCTCCTGTACTGTGAATGAGCAGCACAGGTAACGGCAAAACAAGAGACCCCGCCATGTGGTGACCTCTCCCGGGTGCTGGGCCACCTACTGTCCCATCCTGTTAGGGTGATACAGGTGCATCTGTTGCTCTTGGAAGTTTCAGGAAGAAAACAGTTAACAAAGGGATGAGACAAACCCACCTTCCCACTGCCGAGTAAGGGGGACCTGGGCTCTAGTCCTCCAGAGTACTTCCTAAGCACTACCTACCTGTGAAAAGCTGAGTGCAAAAGGATGCTGAGGACTAGAGTGCCTCCAGCTGCTATGAAACACAACAGAACAGGCCATGATGTCCTGCTCAGGAGAGCCCGGCCAAGAGGGCAGAGCAGCCCACGAGCCACCCTAACTCTAAAAATACTGAATTTAAGAGGACGATCTGCTCATTTGGATGTCATCATTTATAAAGGCGTTTTGTACACCATAATAGACTCAGCTGCTTAGGAAGCTTCTGCTACACACTGATGCATGCTTACTGCTCATAACTATTTGGCTAAAGAAATCAACTTTTCAGATGGTCCCTGGTTATATGGGGAGCAAAACCAGGCAGTCTCTACACAGATGCCAATCTACCCAGCAAAAACAATGCTTTGTAGTTTTTCTAAACTTAAAAAAGGTCGCTTGAACTCAGAAATTTAATTTCTAACTCAACACTAACCTGGTTAATATTTAGTAACTGCAGGAGAGAGGGGCAAACCAATTAGGAATTTTTTAGCTCTCAAATCCATGTTAATACGCCATCAGCCAAAATGACTGACAAGTCTTAAAATCCGTCACACCGAGTAATCTAACTTCAATAACTTAAAACCCACCATGGACAACACATATGAAATCCCTCTTGGCTTCTCCCAGTAAGGAGAACATCCTGAAGCACAGATGCTGCCATCTTCTGCAGAACACTCCATCCTTCCCTACCCTCCCTCCCAACAATAAGCAGGCTCCAACAAATACCTTTAAGATGAAAAATAGCAATATCCTCAACATGCATTAAATCAGGTGAAGAAAATGTTTTCTAGTCAGATATATATATTTCCGTACAAAATCTGTTATTACAGACTGGCTGGATCTTTTGGGTGGGCAGAAGAAACCTGGCAGTGAATTTTAACGAATCTGCATAAAAAAAAAGATAAACCACAATGGTTGGGAAAAGAAAAAATAAAAATGGCTCTAAGGTAAAAGAATAGACAGTGTTCCTTTAGATGTAATGTGCATGAGTCACTCCCACCAAGCAGCTTCATTTACGAGAAGGAGGAGGGGGAGGAGGGGGGGGAGGGTACTGGTAAGCAGTCTGCCCCATATAGCCTATCATATTGGTAGCTCCTGGAGGCTGTGCAAACTGCTGTGACATCAGTGGCTGTGGCTGCTGCCCAGATCGGCCTATACCACTAAACTGCTGACTAGAGCTCTGGGAGCTCCTCCCAGTTGAGGTGGTGCTACTAGCCCCGTAAGTGCCAGCAGCATACTCCTGGGCCGTGTAGCCACTGGTACCATAAGCAGCTGCCCCATAGGTGCCTTGGGCATAGGTGTATTGTCCTGCTTGTGCCCCAAAGGCAGAATTCGGGCTGCCATAGCCACTGCCATTAGCATAACTGGCTCTATCGGTTTCACTGCGATCCCGGTAGCTTGTAGAATCTCTCCGGCCACCATCCTTGACCCCTCGAAGCCTCCGGTCACACTCATCCTGATACATCAGATTGGGATTGTTGGCTGAAGAAGTAGTCCGGTATCGAGAGCGACCTCCTGATGGGAAGATAAAGGTATCTTTAATGCCAGTATGAGATCCAACACAAACTTAAACATAAAAGGGAACAGAAATACTCAACACATCTTCAGTGTCAGCAATGCCAGTCTTTAAGCTAATACTTAACTTGGTGCCTTTTTAGACTCTTCTTGAGGGAAACAAAAACAATCCCCTCCCCCCACAATCAGTTTTCTGTTTAGCCCTGGCTGTCCTGGAACTTGTTCTATAGAAAAGGCTGGCCTCAAACTTAAAGAGACATGCCTGCTTCTGTCCGTACACTACCACCCTGAAGCCAAAAAACAATCTTTGCACACCAGGCTAGGGAGCCAGGAGTCCGGAGCTGAGTGCATCTCACAACCGTAGACGAGTTGTGTGTTAGCTAATAATATGCTATAAAATGACGTAAAATTACCAAATTCTCCACATGCAGAACCAGAAACTCTAGTATAACTAAGAAGCAGTTTAAAGGTATCAAAAAACCAGGGTTTAGCTTTTTATGTATCTGTTAAGAGAAAGGGTCTAACCAAGCAGTAGTGGCACACTCCTTTCATCTCAGCACTCAGGAGGCAGAGGCAGGCAGATCACTGAGTTCAAGGCTAGTCTACAGGGCGAGTTCCAGGACAGCCAGGATCTGTTTCACAGAGAAACCCTGTCTCAAAAAAAACACAGAGACAGGGTCTAGATACAAGGCTCAAGTCACACCTGGTCTTAGATCCAGAGGTCAATGCAAACACCACACCATCAGTGTGTGTGTGTTTTGGGGGGGGGTAATCTCTGTGAGTTTGAGGCCAGAGAAACCCTGACCTAAATACCCGTCCCCACAAAAAAGAAATTTACAGGAATGCATGAGTTTAGTTTTGACCATGCACATGACCCAAAATTTAAATAAGTGGGTCTTAGATTCTCATATACAAGGCTACAATAGTAACAATAGCAGTACAATAACGAAACTTGCTTTTTGATTTACAGTGACGCCATGAAAACCACTAAGCATTTGCTGACTTCTAAGCAAGAGCCTTCCTTCACAGATCAAAATGAAAAATTAAAAAACTAGCAAAAAACAATTGGCATCAAGAGTCCCATACAGTACCTGGAAAATTCCAGGACTTACCCTTACCCCCTCCGCCGCCACCACCTCTGTGGTCCACCAGTTGCATCAATTTTGGATTGATGGCCTGATTAGCCTCTTCCAACACTTTGATCAGCTCTCTAGCCTGCTTTAGGTTCCCCGGGGTAAAGAAAGTATAGGCAGTGCCCTTGTTGGTGCTCCGGGCTGTTCGGCCAATTCGGTGAACATAGTCCTCTGAGCTGTTTGGATAGTCATAGTTGATCACAAACTTCACATCTTCCACATCTTCCAGGTCAATGATGAGTCATTGCGTTAAGTTGATGTGGAAAGAGAAGGTAAAGTACAAGGCCAAGAGGTGGAACGCACGAATGCAGATGACAGCAAGAGGAGAAAAGATGAAGTTAGTAACCACCCTGAGCAGGTACAAAAAAGACTCATCCCAACAGAGTAAAAGAGAATCAGTGATTCTCAGGACACAAATGGGCACTGCGTCTTGATTATAATCCCATGGGAATTCCATTTAAACCCCCCAAACTCCTGCCTCTTCTGTGACAGTATGCTGACAGGAGCTACACTACAACCAGAGTTCAGACTGACACATGCCAGTGCCACCCCTTTCAGAACTGGGATGCAGAGATCCATAACCACCATTAAAGTGCAGGGCCAAATCACTTCTACTCTGTTGGGAGAAGCCTGGCAGTCTACCAACAGCTCAACAACTTACCTTCTGACCAGTCACAGAGCAACATGGAAAGGCACTTCATCTACTCACTACATTCTCAGACTACAGTTAGGGCTTTCTTGCTCTTGTATTTAAAAAGCAAACCAGAGCCACAGTACACACCTATTTTGCTTTGCTTGAACATCCACATTATCTTTCCCTTTCAATCACAAGAACACATTACACTAAAATTTCACTGCACTTCCAAGCCCAGCTTCTCAAGTGAGGTTTTTTTCCACTCAACTCAAGGTTATTACAAACTGGATACTTGTATCATTAATCAGATTGTCTAAGTGACCTGGAGATTCAATAGCCAAAGAATGTGGGGAAAACCATGACACTTTGAGACACACATTAATATTCTGCACATGGCTAGGAATTGGGCTGGGTAACCCCTAAAACTTATAGTTATGTAAATGTTAGTGTAATGCTTTCAGCTAAATGTTTTTTAACCTACCCAACAAACAAATTTAATAACAGAATCCTAATTTTTTTGTGGAAAAAATCTGCATTTTACAAAGAATATTCCGAAAATATCCTAGATAAAACACAGATTTCTGTGATAGAAATAATTAAAAAACATTCTCTGTTTGTTACCAGACCGATGCACACTCCCTCCTCCTTTGGGAAACCGCTGCAGCCGATCCCGTCTCTTTGTCTTTTATATTTGGCGGCCTCCTTTCGAAAACTCCGCCCTCTGACACGGGACCACTGGAGCGCGGGGAGCATGCATCAAGGGTCCATGGCAGTGAGAAGTCCCCACACACGCTCGCTCTGTGAACTGGCTTAGATGCTTCTCTGTAGCCCCATTTGGTTGCCAAGCGCCGGAGAACCTGGGTTCAGGTAAAAATTTCAGGTCCTCCAACGCCTCCCCAAGGTAATTGGGGTGATTGTAGAAAAAAGTTACATCCAAAGGGTCAGACTGCATCTATTGCCCAGACTGGATCAATTTCAGGGGAAGGGGAGATGATTAAAAAACAAAAATTCAGCTGTTGTTAGGGGGGTGCGTGGAGTAGGGGCATTATGTCTGTTTCTTATTACAATAAAGGCTCCTCAGTCTTTACTGACCCCTAAAGTCCTGAATCACACCAGAAAGACGAGAAGGCACTTATCACAGGGGGCAGCTTGAGTCTCCGGCTTGGGTCGTTGATGCCACAAAGAAAAAATATAGGGCAAGGATGGAAGACTGGGGTAGGGGTGGGGTAACTCCATAAGCACATCTTCAGAGCTTGAATAATGGCCCTTAGTCACTCCCACTGGTGACCATGGGCAACAGAGCACGCTGAATTACTGCACTGGATGCACAGGAGTGTGCTTTCCAAGCAGCAAGCACTGGGGCTCCAGATGCTAACAGTTGGGAGCACTTCTGGAGGGGCTTGATAAAGGGTGGACACGGTGCAAGTTCTTCATATTAGAAAGGTGTCCTGTGTGCACACAGCTGCCTGAGGCCACCAAAGAGCAAGCACAGAATCTGGTTTTCTCCAGTCCAGGCTGCCCTGAGGTTACTGGCGCACTGCCACAACGTTATCTTGCTGTCTAGAGAAGATGCTGTAGCAGGGTAAGAAATGGAAAGTTACATGGTTTGGCCAGTGGCCTGGGAGAACCTATGCCATGGCCTAAAACTCCAATGACTAATTGGGAGGATCTAAGACTAGCCAGCAGGCTCATCTAGAGCGGCTTCGGGCCAATGTAGATTTGCCTCAGTCATGTACTGAGTGATCTGCAGCTGATATCAAAGCTTCTGCTAAAAAAAAAAACAAAATCAATTCAATACTTTTAGTTCAACAGTCTGTAGTTTAAACAAAAAAGAAAAAAAAAAGAAAAAAAAGCGAAATAAAAAATATCCCAGTGGAAAGGGAACAGTGGTCGCCTGAAGATGACTATGAACTATGGGAAGCCAAGAACTTACCTGAAGGGACCATTTAAGAGACCATCGCTCCACAGAAGTGAAAAAAGGCCTGGTGACTCAGCTGAAAATAGCACCCCTGTCTATGAGGTAGAAGCCTTCACTTTCCAGGATCTTGTAGGACCTTGGTCAGAATTCTGCCATTGTGGTGGGTTTTCTCCCTCCTTTTGATTTTTACAAGGCAGCAAACAAAGGGGCCCAAAACAAGCACTGATGTTGAGTAACAAGAAACAGACTCAGGCACCTTCCCTCTCCCCTCACTTGAATGAGGGAGGGTGGGATGAAGAGTCTAAGTTATTCTAATGGCAGCCAATTGATTTTGTTAAAATATGCAAAGGGACACAGAACAAAGATTTTTAATTGTCTAGGCAAGATGCACAAAGAAGCTACCAGCACATAGCAAGCCTGTTTTAAAAACCACCATTACTGAAAGCTTTCACGGAAATTGCTTTCAGGCTTCTGCCTCCTCTCCCAACAGGCCCAAGTTCTAACGGCACAGACCCAGACATGACCTCGGAGGGAAGAGACAGCTTCCCGCCATGGCTGCAGGTCACTACCTCTGAAGGAGTTCAAGGGATAAAAAAGCCCCACCACTGCCACACTAATACTTATCATCGTTATGTTAAATTGCACAGGGAAACTTGGTACTTCTCACCTTCCTCAACAGGAAATTAAACATATCAATAATGGATTCCTCATGATAGAAATGACCCCCATCTCTCTAAAACAAGATCTTACTATATATAACCAAGGATAGCCTCAAACTATTGATTATTCTGCCTAAGCCTCCCAAGTGCTGGAATTTACAGGCATATACTACCATGCCCAGCTACAGCAATCTCTTTTTGGGGAGACAGTCTCACAATGTGGCCCTAGGTGGTCTAAAGCTTACCAGGCACACTAGGCTCACCTCAAAATAAAAAACCACTTGCCTCTGTCTCCCAAATACCAGGATCAAAGGCATGTATTACTACACCCAGTTGAAATAATCTTTATAAATGTTAACATTTTGGGTCAGACTTGTTCAGGTCAAAACAACAGCCCATCTTTATGTATCTTAAATTTTGAGTTGAAACTAAAGAACACCTTTAAATTAAGTTCTTAAAGTGGACAACACATCGATGGCCAAATGGAGGGTAAGAAGAGGGGAGAATTGCCCACTATTTTACTGAAATAATACCAGGCAACACAGACATTTTAAAAAGAATGTCGTTATAGTATAATCAAACTTTTTAGTAAATGTTCATGGAAGTAGCCTCTATGCTTGTATCTCTATTAGACAAACTAGCATAAGGCAAAAACTAAAGAAACCAGTTTTTGTTAGCTAGGTTTCATTAGGCTCCTTCTATCCAGCCAGAAAACTGAACAAAAACAAAAAGAAATTAAGCTGTAAAATGAATTATCTCCTCTCCCTATAACTTAATAGTCATGCCTAGGCCTTGCTGCAGACCAAAGCCTGTTTGTTAGGAGCCGAACGAGACTTTGAAAATAAAAGAGGGGTGGGTGGGATGACCGCAGAAAACCCAAAATAATAAATTAAACCCACAAAGGTCAAAAAAATTTACAAGGGGGGGGAATCACATTTATACTCTTTTGACTAAACTTACATACAACTCTAAATTTGACATGACAAAAAAATTTTCAAAACAAAAGATACACAAACCACCGACAGAGAGACAGAGACCTATCTATACAAACCTAGCCCACGGGAGGCTACATCTGTGGCAATGAGTATAGGAGCCTTTCCAGATCGGAACTCTGAAGAAAAAAGAAAAACAGGTACCAAGTTAGGGGACTTAGGCTATAAAGAACATCCATAAAAGACATAGACTGAAGAAAAAGCATTCTCCCTACCCACCCAATATACATGCCGTTCTTAACGTTGGCTTTGTAAACCTTCGTAACAGTTTATACCATACCCACTTTAATTAAGAAAAATAGAGTATTTTAAGTATTTTTAAAAACTGTGTCTATGAATGTAGGTACTCAGAAGCCAGAGGCATAGAATCTCTTTGTGGCTGGAAGTACAGGTACTCAAGAGACACTCAACACAAGTCCTCCGAAGAGCAGTACGTGGGTCTTTTTTATTTTACTTAAAGACAGGGTTTCTCTTGTCTAACAGCTCTAGCTGGCCTGAAAACTCTGGAACTCGCTTTGTTGACCAGGTTGGCCTCAAACTGAGATCCACCTGCCTCTGCCTCCCAAGTGCTAGGGTTAAAGGCGTGCACCACCAAGCCTGGGTCATATCTCCAGCCCCTTTCATTGGGGGGGGAGATTTTTATTTATATTATTATAAGCTTTAAAGAACTCTGGAGATGTACTGAAAATGCCCAGGGTTCAATTAGCTAAAATAGGGCTAGTTGTACTTTGATCTACAAATAAAATCTAGTATAGGAAACGCAGCCAGGCCATGTCTGCAAAACTATGATCATCTGTTTTTGTGTAGAAATCATTCAAACCATTATTTGATGTACAAAGTCAAAATAATCTATTATCTGGTTCTTTATAAATAGGGCAGGGGGCATAACATTTGTCAAAAAAACTTTACTGTGCTAGTAGACAGAGGCAGGTGGATTTCTATGAGCTCAAAGCAAGACTGAATGACACAGTGAGATCCTATCTCAAAAGAAAATACTTAATCTTATTCTTACCATTAAGTACCCAATCTCTTTCTGGTTGACTCTTGTCTCCATGGATACACATAGCTGGCCAACTATCAGAAGAATATTATATATTAGAAATCTTCTCTTTAAAAAAACATTTATTTATTTATTTATTCTGTCTGTAGGCCAGAAAAGGGCACCAGACCTCATTACAGATGGTTGTGAGCCAC
>LOJH01013257.1:14845-24943 GCA_001685095.1 Ellobius talpinus | reverse complement strand
GGCGGATCTCTGAGTTCGAGGCCAGCCTGGTCTACAGACTGAGTTCCAGGACAGTCAAACAGCCAAGGCTATACAGAAAAACTGTCTCGAAAAACAAAACAAACAAAAAATAGAAAGGAAGGGAAGGAGGGAGGGAGGGAGGGAGAGAGGGAGGGAGAGAGAGAGAGAGAAACAAAAAAATCCATATACTATTTCCCCCATTCAGACCTTCCAGCTGAGTGAAGCAAAAAACCCTGCCCCTCCCTTATAGAAAGGGGTGCTCCACAGTGGACTTTTACCAGTAATCCACCTTCATGCCACAGCCTGTGCTAAAAGTGTGACACTGAACAGGACAGCCCTTTAAAATGATTGCTTTCTGAGACAAAGATGTGGCATCCCAAGAGGAAAATCTTGGGATAAGGGCTTGGAAGGAGAGCAAAGGCCTTGCAAGAAGCACACAGAGAGGCAGGAGGGAGGTCCCATGCACACTGACACTGGAGGCAACAAAACCTGTTCTGGATGGAGAAAAGAGAGAGACCCAGATCACTGAAGTAGCTTCGCAAAAAGGAACCCTCATCAAAATGTTAATGTGAGTTCTCTATCTCAGTCAATAGGTGGTCAGAGAAAAAGTCTTTGTTTTGATTTTGTTCCTTTGAACCGGAAAATCAAAGCGAGAGGTTTCAGGTCTTCTCCATTGGTAGCACAGCTGGCAGTGTGTACAAGAAGCAGTGTTCTGGAGGCCACTTTGGTAGTCTATACTGGGGGAGGAATCTCAGAAAGAAGAGGGAGAACCAGCACTACACCTGGTAGCACTGCTGCTAGGAAAAGCTCCCTCGATGACAGTAACTTAAAATATCCTGCATATTCAGGGAGGAATACTGGCCTCTACTTGCAGACAGGAGGAATAAACACAAGCTGGGATTTCTTATCAGCTACACTGGTGAGCAGTGGGAGCATGCACAAAAGCAACTGGAAGCATCTAGGCTGGGGTCAGGAGGTCAAACTACTTGGGAAGTATCTCCCAGCATTTCCACAGCTCTCAGCTCAGGTGTTTATGCTTCCCTCACCATCATCCCTTTTGAAGTAATTCTACCAAAATTAGAAAACATAATGAATGAGGTGAAGGAGGCCATGCCTTCATACAATTTCTTTCCTTTTTAGTAAAAGTCTTTAAAAAGCAAATATTTACCTATAATTAAACAGATTAATCCACAGAACTTAATCAGTACATACAGTTTCTTAAAGATACAAATGCACTTGCTTTGAAAGCCACATGCACAGCAACACTAAGGGGAAAGTCCCAAGGTTGGATTATGCAGTTAGTATTTGAATGTATCAATAAGCACTTTAATCTGGACCAATCTGAGTTAAGGGAAATACCCACACAGTTAAGTGCCCTCTTACATTCTCAGGATCTTCAGAAATCTGGCTCTTTTGCTATCAGTAAAAAAAATAAAATAAAAAGGAAACAAAAGAGATTCAACTAAAGTTTCAATCTGTTAGGGTTTCAATATAACTTTTTGATTAATTTCAAGTAAGTTTACCAAACAGACTATACTAGCCTACTGCTAATATAAATATTTTAACTCAACCTTTTCCAAACTCAAGAGGTGGTAATTTCATAAATTAGATGGTGATATGAAATTTCTAATGAGACTTTGGGGTGTTTTTAAATGGATGACAACAACACAAAAGTCAACTAAAGGATGTGACTACATATGAAATGAGTGAAGGTTTCTATTAAATTATTAATAAGCCATTAAATTCTAGACCTTATAAAATCACAACTCAGAAACTGTTCCCTTTATTCTTTATTGACTATAAAAATATATCTATTTCCAAAGAAATCAGAGTTCCTGTTTGGAAGGACTCCTTAAATTTAAGCCAACAAACTCCAAAATCTTGATGGTGGCAAACAAACAACAACAAAAAGAAACCCAACAACAACAACAATAAAACACACACACACACACACACACATCTGCTGGGCATGGTGGTGCACGACTATAATCTCAACATCTGGGAGACAAAGGTAGCAGGATTGCTACAAATCTGAGGCAAGCCTTACTTGAATTGTAAGTTCTAGACCAGCTAGCTACATAGTGGGGCCATGTCTTTAGGTCCACTCAATATTCAAAGACTGTATAGACAAGAATTTTTATAAAATGCTATGAAGAATCTTACAGAATCTTCAAATTTATATTTGTTATATATGTGGCAGTGACTTAAAAAGCATCCAAACCATTTAACAGCAGTATCTAATTCAAAACTAATTGAAATTGTTAAGAAAATAAGAAATCTACTATTATAGGAAAATGGGTGTTTTTTTTTGAGCCTGTCCTGGAACAAACTCTTATAGACCAGGTTGGCCTTGAACTCACAGAGATCTGCTTGCCTCTTCCTCTCAAGTGCTGGGATTAAAGGCGCACGCCACCACTGCCCGGCTGAAAATGGGTGACTTTTAAGTATGCCATAGAAGTGGCATAAATTGCTTCTGGTTTTTGCTTTGGTAACTACATTATTTTAAAAAGAAACTATCTAATCCCTGGCACCAAAAATTAAATAAATAAATAGATAGATAAATAAATAAATGAATAAATAAAATGAACTACGAGAACACACTGTTTACTTTTATGGTGTTATAAAGGATTTGTTCTGCCCCACTACAGAACAAAGCAGAGCCACAACAAAGATGCTTTGCTATGCACTATTATGTTGAAACTTAGGTTTTTTTACAATGCTATTTCCAGCATCTGAGGAGCAAGCAGAGTCTAAGACTGTCTTAAGACACACTGCCAGATTTATGACTTGATTAAATCCAATTAGCTTCTAATTTGAAGCACGAGAAGAGTGCTGAACATTTTAATTGCTGCATGGATTAGGATACTGCAATCACAGGTGCAAGAACCAACCATCCTCAGCACAACCCAAGTGACCAGATGCAGGATGCCCGACATCCTCTTGACCAGCTGTTCTGACAAGGATCGCTGGCCCAGTATATCACTCATATTTCTCAATACTGGCATCCATAAAGGCTTTAGAGAGCTAGAAGGGTTTACCTCAAGATCGCCTTTGGTAATTGATTCTTCTTCTACTCGGAACTGAAGGTCCTCAACCTTCCTGTGGAGTAAAACCAAAACAAAGCATTGAGGAAAGTGCTAAGGAATACCTTACCCCACAGCAGACAGGAAGAGCAGTTCCCTGGTGAATTTGGAGTCCTTGATGAAAACAAACACCATAGAGACATAGATAATAAAGGTGTGCATCTTTAGAGCACTAGTGTATAAAAGCTGTGCTGTAGTTATTTAGAAATTCCAAAATTTTATCTAGGTATCAACTCTAGAAAGCATTAGATAAAAAAATTTGAAAAGAAAAAAAATCAATTGTTTCCCTTGGGCACACAAACCAGAAATGGATCAATCAATCAAGATCAGATCAACCAGGGGGCTGGAGAGATGGCTCAATGGTTAAGAGCACTGGCTGTTCTTACAGAGGACCTGGGTTCAATGCTCAGTACCCACATGGCAGCTCACAACTGTCTATAACTCCATTTCCAGAGAATCTGCCACTTTCACTCAGACATACATGTACTCAATGCACATTAAAAAATAAATAAGTCTTAGCCAGGTTTGGGAGCACATGCCTTTAATCCCACACTTGGGAGGCAAAGGCAGGAGGCTAAGTTCAAGGCCAGCTTGGTATACAGACTGAGTTCCAGGACAGCCAGAGCTACACAGAGAAACCCTGTCTTGAAAAACAAACAAATAAGATTAAGTTTCTTTATAAAGACTAGGTAAGTGAAACCAGGTTGGAATTTCCTTCAGTGATGCTGACTAAAGCTATCCTCGGGAGGTTTAGCATTCAGTGGCAATAAGTATCTGTTAATCAAGTCAGGTTTAAACGATACCAGATTTCCTGGAGAAGCTCCATCAATGCCCACTCTCTCCACATATCAGAGGTCAGTTTCGGCTGAACACAGTCATTCCCTGGATTTTGTCAACAAAGTTGTTGACAGTAAATTTCTTGCTAAGACAACATTGAAAAAAGATTACACTCAAGGATCACCTTCTCTCCTCTTCTAGTTGGTTGAGGAGCTCCACTTTCTCCCTGTCAGCAGCTTCTACCATTGTTCGCAACTGGTCCATCTTGGCTTCCAGTTCCAGGACATGCTGGGGAAGCAAGAATGTTAGTGAGTAGCCCAGGGATACTTCCAAATGGGTATGGCTAAGTGTGACCACGATGGGTGGGCATCAGTCTTGATACATTCTAACACTTTCTATCTCAGTTGGTTACTCCTGGCAACTTTCCTGTAAACTAGATGACAAAAAACTCCACATCATATAGCAACAGAAGGCAACAGTAAAACAAGTCTCAGCTTTTCCAATATGAAACATATGTCAATAATAATCTACAAACAACATCTGTGATCACTAAGGCCCTAGTAATGATCAGTTAATGCAGAAAGACTCAAAGCCTAGATATAAAGACCAAATGGCTAAGATAAAAATCAAGAACAAAACTTTATGATGATGGAAACTGGAACCCAGACCACAGCTTTCCAACAAGCTCAGAACTTGATCCTCATTTCCTATGTTCAGCTCCAGCTCCCTGGCTCCAAACACCAGGCACTCTTTTTAGCCTCATCACTCAATTTAGAAACCACCACCATAGCTACAAGATCAAAACCAGACTTCACCTGGTCATGCCCATCTCGGGCCAGGGCTAGCTCCTGCTCTATCTCCCCCACGTGGCTGGTAGCCTTGGCCACCTCGGCCCGCTCCAGGTCCCGCTCAGCCAGCAGCTGTTCAATGTGCTGCTGCTTCTCCTTCAACGCCTCTTGGAGGGCAGTGGTGCCTGAGATCTTGCGGGCATAGCGGGAGGAGGTTTCAGTCAACTGCAAAGGAAAGTCAGAGAAGTGAAGGGCGATGGTGCTACCGGGAAGGAAAGGAATGAGCAATGCATGCATAGCAGGCATCTCCTCGGCAAAGCAAAAGTGCGGCCCCAGCTTGTGGGTTTGCAAAATATTAGGCAAAGTTCTCACCAAAAAAAAGACCTCTTGAAAAAAAAACAAAGAGATAGAGAAGCTCACAGCAAAGTTGAGAGGATGTTTAGAAGATGAACGTGTAGCTCAAACATGGGTCCTTTGAGCTCAGCTGACAGGGGCTACAGGAATCTAGACAGTTTTCACAAAACCCATTTTAAAAGTTTGTCTAAAGTCAGTTATAATGGCTCACATCTGTAATCCAGGACTCAAGAAGCTGAGGTGGGGAACTGCCAATGAGCTCCAGGCCAGCCTGGGCTATGGAGTAAAACCTTGTCTCAAAACAAAACAAAACATCCCAAGGTTCTTTAAACTACTTCAGCCTGAGCTATTGTTATCTTCTGATAACAACATCTGGCCAACCTTTTGATCTTGGTCTTAAGGCTGAGAGTTTGTAAAGCTTCCAAACATCGTTGGAAATGAAGACATCACCCTCAGAGCCACAGCTCTTCAACTGATGAAACAGGTGGATTTTTGTCAGGATTTCTTTGCAAAGGAAAAACTTGGGAGATATCATGATGGAACCTGGTCTCTAGGATTTGGATCCCAATCACTAGATATTTATAAGATTTAAAAGCAAAGTCTGGGTGAAGAAAGACAGTCAGACAGTCACACACAGAAGGAAAAGGAAATTAGAAGATGAAAAGAAAGGAAAAGAGAAACCTATGAAGAAAAAGAAATGGTAAGTGGGCAGACAACAGGGCAACAGTGGGCAGGAAGGAAGAAGGAAAACAGAAGGACAGGAGGTAGCAGAGACAAGGGCTGGGGGACCCTGAGAAAGAATGGGTTTTCTTGTCTTGAAGCTAACAGTCAGATAAAACCCAGAGGAAATGATCTGCCGAAGTGGCAGCAAGGAACTGGACAAAATGAAGCACATTAATCTCTGCAGGCTCCCACAGGCTCTGCAGGCTGGGAAGGTGTTTGAAAACAGCTCCATCCTTAGCAAGCATTTGTCCATGGCCTTGACTTAGCAGTTGCTGGATCCAGATCAATTCGCCCTTTGCTTCTTCTGCTCTAGGTCAGTCTATCGAGCCCTCATCTCAGGGAGCAGACAGTGGGGATCTTCATCAATTAATCCATCAATCTGATGACTATGAGGGCAAAGGAATCCAATCAAACTTACACTACCTTTTGTTGTTCATTCTGTGGAATTTCTTGAACTATTTAAATATACTGGGCACAAATTCCATTTCTCTCTTTTTAGCATTAGTCCAGCTTTCCTGCCTTGCTGCAAGCTTAAGTTATACTTCTCACTAACATCTCCTTGAGTACATTAAGTGTGAGGTCACCAAACCATGTGCACAGATTTGCAGCGAGGGCCCATGAAAACTCATAGGGACGCTGAAGGATTTGTAAAATCCCAAAGAAATGCAAGGGTAGCTGTTGAACATCATGCAGATGACTAGATCAGGCACTTCAGTTTCAGTTAGATTGTGATCTACTCCGTTCAAGAGCACCATGTCTGCAAAGTTGGATGCTGGGAACTGTGAAGACAAAAACAAGTACTATGCACACATCAGAGCAGCACAGGAAAGGAAGGCCCCAGAGATAAACACAATTCCAAGGTATGACAAGATGCACAATGCCCAATAGGAACATGTTCCCTAACAGCGAGATACTATAGTACTGAAGAATTAACTAAATACTAACTTTTCTGGGGGCTGTAGAGATGGTTCAGTGGCTAAGAGTGCTTGCTGTGAAATCATGAGGACCAGAGTTCTGATTCCAGCACTCACCTAAGAAACCAGGTGTCCCACAAATGCCAGCTCCAAAGTGCCCGACACACATCTACATGCGTGCACGCACACACACGGATAAATCAATCATTCAAAAATATAAACTTTTCAATTTCTATCTACCAAATACACCTCTCAAGAAAAGTTAAAATCACATTATGTTGTATCCCCATTATGTTCTTCCTCCCATTTCTATCAGAAACTATAGCTACCCCACAGAAATATACCAAGAAACAAAACTGTCTCACAAGACAAGGAGATATCTCTTGATAGTTTTCTTCTATAAATGAACTGAGCTATGAGAAATCAAAACTTGTCTGCTAAATGTTAGGAGGGGAGACTGAAGGATACAGGGAGAGCTTGGTATTCCCTAACAAAATGGACATAATTTACAAGCTGGTAACAGTTCCTCAGGGAAGGACTCCTCCAGAGCAGACATGTCATGGAACTGTTCCAAGACTGCAGAGTAGACGTCCATGCCTTTGCTCTCTACCTCCACTCCATTGCTCCTGTGATATTTTTCTCCTGAGAATCATTTTTAATTGTACTGTTAAGGATGCAAACTAAAACAATCCGAGACATGTTTATTTTACCTGCAGCTCACTGGCAGAAGAGCATTACAACCACTTAAGATTTCACCGCCCCCCCTCCTCTCTCTTCCTGAACAGAAGGTAAATGAGATCAAGGACTGGAACCCTAGTGCTGAAGTCACCATCTTACTTTCCAACTGTTGCCTCGAGTCCACATCAAAAAGTTGACATCCTGAATTCAAGTGGGAATAGAATCTTACTGCCATTTCTGATATAAACAACACTTGCCTCGTTTCCAAGAAATAAAATTAAGGGCAAGGGATGACATCAAAATAATCTGAATACTCTATCATATTCACAAAAAGAACAAGGTGCTGCTTTAACTCCAGCAATTCCACTTTCAATGCTCTAAGTGGGAAAAGGAGAAGAGAAAAAGGGATCAAGAGAAAGAGATGAAGAGAGAAAACAAAACCTAACAAAGCTCTTCCTAGCATCTTCAAGCTCTAAAAGGTCACTCAGAATCATCTGGTCCACACTCACTCATTAGTAGGGGATTAGACTACACTAAAACTATAAAGCATTAAATTCTCTCAAAAATATATTGGTCCCTAAAATTGTTAGAAGTCAAAGAGAAAGAGATTTATGTCCACGATGAATGGGATCCCTCCAATTTCCCTGACATTTAGGCCCAAATAATTTCAAAGAATAAACCGTAGTTACTACAGACTTCCCAAGAACATGGATTAGAGCTACTATGAATAAAAGTGCCGCTAAAATTCCTATTCCAAAACTCATGTACCTGCAGGAGTCACAGTTCCAAAACTGCCTTGCACAGACTTTCACAACAAGCTACAGCCGACACTCAAGCAAAGCGGGGCACTGGCTGTGGGCACACTTGGTGCCTCAGGAAGGAGGGGGGCTTACTAGTCCTGTTCGGCTGGGCTTGCTGCTCACAGAAGAGGCCACAGAGCTCATGGAGCTGAGGGAGGAGGCAGAGGGGCTGCGCCTCAGGCTGGCAGGCGTGGTGGCCATCACTCGCCTCACAGCAGCTGCTTTGGCTTTGGCTGGTGTAGTAGAAGGGAAGCCAATCTTTGTCACTTTGTGGACAGGAGCAAACAATCCATATTTGGGCTGACATTGAAAATACCTTTAGAGATAAATAAAAGGAGGAACAAATACAACTTAATTACAAAAAATAACAACTATAACCAAACACTCTTCCAACGCAAAATGTGTGAGATTATGTAAGGACATAAGTAGTTCTGTTATGTGATAAATGTAATAGAGACTTAGGGACCCCACTTAATAAAGTCATGACAAACAAGACCAATCACACAAGTCCCTGACTCTGGCAGATTCACCAAAGTAAACTAGAAATGTCAGTTATCTGAGGACACTAGAGATTGTGGCAATTACAATACTTAAGTAACAGGATGGCTTTGGGGCAGAGGAAGTGGCTCAGTGGTAAAGGCTTGCTTCCGTGTGAGAGACCTGGTGTTTGGTTTTTGATACACAGGACACACACAAAAAAAGTGAGATGGCTTCATAATCGTTTTTACTGAGAGATTTTTATCTCTGTGAGTCATGATGTTTGGGGGATTAAAGTTCATATGCGTATATATGGTTTATAGGTCAATGTTAACTAGATGTCATGATCAACATACTGTATACCAATCATGACCATGCATCATCTCACACAGCTGCACCCAAGGTTGTCAAAACATCTGAAGAGGAAACATTCTAAGCCAGGCATTACTCCATACACTAAAATCCAAGCACTTTGGAGATGAAGAGGATCAAGGAGCTCAGGAGCAGCCTTGGCTACTTGAGTAATTCAAGGCCAACTTGAGCTATGTGAGCCCAAAAAGAATTATGAGAAATCCCTGTACATCCCTCTATACTCCAAGGGCAGAGCAGGGGTGCTCTTACAACAGGAGGGGTGCTCGGTGGCTAGTTCCCCAAGCACAGACGGATTCTAATCAGACATGAAGACACATTTTACAGATGAATTCTAATCCGACATGAAGACACATTTTACATTTCTTTTTCTAACAAAAGCTGTTACCTTCTCTTTGCCACAACTCTTCTCCTGATGCTCAGGAACTTGTAGAGGCCCACTACTTTCTCTCTTTTTTTGGTTTATGTTTTGTTTTTCAAGATAGGGTTTCTCTGTGTTGCTTTGGAGCCTGTCTGGAACTCGCTCTTGTAGACCAGGCTGGCCTCAAACTTACAGAGATCCTCCTGCCTCTGCCTCCAGAGTGCTGGGATTAAGGGCGTGCACCACTACCACCCAGCTTGAGGCCCACTACTTTCAAAAAAGAAAGCCAGAAAGAAAAAAATCTTTGCTGTGCAGAATGATACTCAATGATCAGCTGGTCTAGCCTAATTGGCAAACTCCAGAACAATGAGAAATCTTGAAGCTGACACCTAAAGCTTTCTTCTGGCATGTACACATGTGCATATGAATATGCATTAAAAACAAAAAATATTTTCTAGTTAGGTCCCAGGAATAAAAAAGTCTAGATGTTGTGATATACACCTTTAATCCCAGCACTGGGAGGCAAAAGCAGGTAAATATCTGTGAGATAGAAGCCACTGGTCTACATAGCAAGTTCCAGGACAGCCACAACTACATAAAGAGACCCTGTCTCAAAAAGTAAATAAATAAATAACAAATGAATGAATGAATGAATAAATAAATAATAAAAGTATATCTACTAGAATAATAATAAAAGTATAGCTCCTAGGATAGATAGATAGACAGACAGACAGATGATAGATAGACAGACAGACAGACAGACAGACAGACAGA